>QFDD01001402.1:0-30861 GCA_006871305.1 Vachellia collinsii
AGAGAACTCAAGTTTTGATTCGAGTTATATCAAAACTCGAGTTCTGGAAATCAAAACTCAAGTTTCGAGTGTTGAAAAAGGTTTTAGAAATGTGAAACTTTTAAAAGAACTCGAGTCTGAATGAAAATTACCTCAAAACTCGAGTTCCCTGTTTTAAAACTCGAGTTTCGTTCTTTGGAAGTCTTTTGAAAATCAGAACTTGCAGTGAGAACTCAAGTTATGTTGGAAGTTTTGGCAGAACTCGAGTTTCGTTTTATAGAACTCGAGTTTCGGGTTCTCAAATATCTTTGGAAAACCAAACTTCCTTTCAAAACTCGAGTCTTCAGTGGAAGTTTTGTGAGAACTCGAGTTACGCATCTCAGAACTCGAGTTTCGAGGAGAGAGAAACGGAACTCTCTTCCCAAACCTCAAGTTTTAGTGAAAGTCTCGACAGAACTCAAGTTTCAGGTTTTCAGAACTCGAGTTTCGAGCAGAGTTATTTCTTCTAAACTTCAAAACTTCTTTCCAAACTTGAAGTTTCGCTTGGAGTTTCGTTAGAACTCGAGTTCCGTAAAATCAAACTCGAGTTTCGAAAGGCAAACTTCTTTTAAACTCAAAACTTCCAGTAGAACTCGAGTTTCATATAAAAGTTATGTTTTAAAACTCTTATAACTTGAAGTTTCATGAAGGAAAATTCGAGTTTTGAAAGATGAAAACATTGTAACACAAAACTCTCAAGAGAACTCGAGTTACAATGAAAGTTATGACTTGAAAACCTTCAAAACTTGAAGTTTTAACAAATGAAACTCGAGTCTCGAAGAGCACGAAACATTTTAGCTTACTGGAACTCCTGGAAACCCGAGTTATGAACTTTACAACTCAAGTTTTATCAAAACTCTTATTCAAACTCGAGTTTCAACAAAAGTTATGAGAATTTCTCTTTGGAAATTCTTCTATAACTCGAGTTTTGAGGAGACAAAACTCGAGTTCCACCTTCTGACAGTTACGCAGCGTGTCAGCATTTTTTAATCTGATTCTAAAATCTTTCCTTTTTCATGCAACGATTATTTGAATTACACCAACCATCATAAATGCTTATCTGACTTATTTATTAACAGGGAATGAAGTCCAGATTGCCTGAGCAAAAAGAGATTCAACGGACAAATTCACAGAACTTCATTCTACCTACTGTCAGAGAGTTGCAGACGCATTCAATGCAAGAAGGTGAACGACGATAGCGAGTCTAACGGAAACTTAAATGTCTCTAACGGACATTTAATACTTCTCACCTATAAAAGGAGATTCATTCAAGTCACCGGAAGATAGAAAACGCATATACAAGATTTCGAATTTATTACGCTTCACGTTCATACTCTGTTTTCATACTCTCATTAAAGAGCCTCAGTGTTCATTATTAAATTCTCATAAAGGAGAATATACTTGTTCATTTATTCTTTTGAGAGAGTTGGTCAAGGTCGGAGAACCTTGAATTGGTTTAGACACGAGCAAAAGTGTCTAGGGATTAGATTGAGTTAAGAAGGGGGAGAGTCCTTCTTGTGATTGGTTGTAATCTTTTTAAGATTAGTGGATTGAGAAAAGCTCAGAGGAATCTGAGGACTGGACGTAGGTCAAGTGGAACGAACCAGGATAAATCTCTGTGTCGCTTTCCTTCATACTCTGTTTTACATTTCACCGATTGCGAAAATTTTATTAAGACCAATTCACCCCCCCTCTTGGTCAAATCCAATCCTAACAAATTCAAATTTAAAGTCTTTACACATCTCTGAGAGATTATATTTTTTGTTCATCACTTTATCTACTTTCTTATCCTCATCATTACTCAAATCATCAATTTCTGCAATCTCTTTTGATTCATTATTGGATACCATATCCAATATATCTTGCTCTGTCACATTAGCCACATTTTTTTCCTCTGCTTCATTTCATTCAGCCATCATCAATTGTGAGCTGCCACCAACAACTTCATCCAACACCTCGCCAACACCAAAGTCAACATATTCCTTAAAATAATCATCATCCATATTTTCTTCTTCACTATCCTCAAAATCAGAAAAATTTATATTTGATTCATTAGCACTACCCTAGCTATTGTCACTACTCTCTGTCCCCAAACCCATGTTTCACGTTCTAATGCTCAAATAACAGGGACCAACTCAATCTTAAGCATAAGATATGTCTTTCACTTTCCAGTACGAAAGAAGTTAAATCTACTCCACTAGAAGGGGTTCACAATTTGAATCTTATGCGAGCAATAAAATTCTAAGATAATGGCTATAATATGTACATATGCACATAATATTAAAGGTTAAAGGTTCCATTCGGTCCATATATCTTAATTACAGAGAACAGCATGTACATTATATTAGAAATTATTCCTTTATTGATAGAACAAGAGAATTACTCTCATATATCTCAATTAGTGTAATAAAGACAAATTGAGCAAAAGCATTAAGAGAGCACCAGCACATACACTGAAAACAGAGCACTAATGATTATAAAGAGCAACATACCTACCTATACCAGAATTAATGGAATCTGAAACAAAATTCTACAAATACCCAGTAACCCATTACAACATACACACCTATACTGGGGGGGAGTTGCACAACAACATACCACCAATGAGCACCAAACTCCAACCTCATATTCTTATAACAAAAACAGAGCACCAAGTAGCATATAGGAATCACAAAAAAAAATTACGTCAACTTATATACAAATGATGAAGACGAATGCCTAGGATTTCTACTGCCACAATTTCAAACCAAAGATGACGTAATGAGAAGAAAAAAGAGCAATAATGACACTCAGTAGAAGAAGAAGAAGAAGAAGAAGAAGAAGAAGAAGAAGCAAACGATGAAGCAGCACAAGAAACTTCATCTGGCCCAAATGAAATTAGAAGATGGATATGAGGAAGAGAAAACAAGACACTTATAGAATCAATTGACGACCTCAATGCAGTAGTATAGATGTCACAGAAACATCACCGGGATTTGGATGACTTTGGTGATCGGTGGCGCTGACTTTCGACAACGGCAGGTGGGTCCTTATTTGACCTAGTGCTTTCCCCTTTTTCCCTTCAACGCACGTTGCATTGTATACTTCCGTCTCCTCTTTTCCCTTTAAGGCTTCATCTATTTTTTTCTAAAAAAAAAAAAATTCCAAGTCATCTGTCCTTGTGCACAACTTTTATGCCCAATCATTAGGCCACCCTAGATCAGCTAACGCCATCAGCGACACATAAGGCATTTTAACGGTGTTAAAGATAGATTTAGGTCATTTTGAAACTACAAAGACTAAAACCAAACTCGAAGGAAACTACAAGGACCAAAAGTTAGTTTAACCCTTTTTTTAAATATGGGGTTCTGCTTTTTTGAACAGCCCCACTGCATTCATATATACATAAACAGAAACAACAATACAAATACGATGGAAAGTATATACATACAAGCCAATACACGAAAAAAATCAGAATACACATACACTTGTGTGTGTATATTTATTTATAGTAATTCATGCTTATATATATATATATATTAAAACAAAACGTTCAAAATCAATTTGAAAACTACATAAAGTGTACTTAAAATTGGGCAGAAAAATTAAACCAACTCAACAAAACCAAAATTGTTAAAATACACCTAATATCAAAATCAAAATTGTCTTTGTTGCTAGAGCTGGGGAGTCATGCACCTAACGTACTAGTCATCACGAATTCTTCCATTTGAGTGGGGGTATAAGTACTGTACGTAAAAGGAAATAATAGATCAAAATATATATAAATATATAGCTAACCTAAATTTAATTTACAAATGTATAAATTGAACTTTGAATAAATGCACATATACATGACTTGACATCAATTAAATTGGGACTATGAGTAACTGTCATTCATGAACTTCATCACACAGTACCCACAATCCATGTTGACTTTTGGTTGGTGTGGCCACTATAAAAATAACCAGAAGAAAAAAGTGTTAGCCAATCATATAATAAACTATGTATATTTGCTTCAATATTATAGTTAATGATAAATAATATATACCTTGCTCTCAGCCATGGTGTTCACACTACAAGTGCATGTAATAAAGTGGTAAGTATCGTTTTCATAAGGATTTGATTTCAAAACCTGGTCAAATATTGATTTTCACAATTTCACCTAATGAGAGACAAATATCAAAGGGTGAAGAAAAACTATTTTTAAAAATAAAAAATATAAACAAGTGGTTCATAGACTTCATTAATAAAATAGGATCTAGGAATATTCATCCCCTTGTATTTCATAACATTCAACTAAGCTCCTCTCATAGATTCACTTAATGAAAAAAATGAGATAATATAGAATTCATAAAGGTACTTGCAAAAGCCTTTTGAAATCCAAAACAAGTGTTTAGTTCCATTAATTGCTCAATATCTTGTTACAATTAATAAAACAAAATTTTAAAGCTCCAATCTTAATATAACCATGCAAAGTTAGAAAATACATATCTATTTACTAACAAAACCATCCATTTTTCATACAAATTTCAAGTTCTAACAATATTTTCTGGACTAGATACTCTTACGATAGGTCCAAAAAATATTATTTAGACCAAACTTATGCAGAACCGGTCTAAAGAGTACATCGATATTTACAACATGTCATTGTTCACATTTTTTTAAATCGTTCCCTCAATGAACGGTTTAGATGAAGTGGTTGACCTTTTTCTACTAGTGATTTGATGAACAAGAAAAATAGGCATTATTTTATATTATATTGTTATGAATTTAATGTATACACTAAAAAAAAAGACTTTCAATAATGACTTTCAGCGGCGACAGAAAAAGTCGCAGCTGAAAGTAGCCTTCAGCGATGACTTTTCTGTTGGCGCTGAAGTTGACTTTTAGTAGCGACCTTTTCTGTCATCACTAAAGGCTACTTTCAACGGTGACCTTATCTATCGCCGCTGAAGGCTACTTTCAGTGGCAACTCTTTTCAGTCGCCGTTGAAAGTAAGAAATTTAATATTTATTTTATTATAAATTTTTTATTAAAAAAATATTTTTACCTACAAATAATATTTTTTAAAAAATAAAAATTATGAAATTAATAATTATATAAGTGTATAAAAATTATCATTCAATCAATAATATACTATATATAAAATAAAATGCAAATATATAAAATAATAAACACATGCATTAAATTTATCATCCAATTGACTTTTAGTTTCTGATAATATTAGATATTGTATATATAGATATATGTACAAATAATATATATACATAAATGTGCATATATATATATATAAATTTCTATAATTTACTATGTAGTAATATATATATATTTAAATATGTATTTAAAGTATGCAAAGTCATTGCAGCTCAATTAGCAAAGGATCACGCATGCACCCAAGGGGTTGGAGGTTCGATTCTTGGAGAAAGAAAACTTTTAGATTTATCAGCTGGCAACATGTGGTAGTGCGAGGTGGTGACATGTGGTGTAGGTGAGGTGGCATATATGGCGACACGTGGCGTGTAAGGAATAATGGTGATGTGGTATTCGTCAGTGATGTGGCGTCAACCAGTGATGATGTAGCAGTTATCGAAGTAAATTATTATTTTTTTAATAATTGCAAAAGTATCGGCAGTGACAAAAGTTGCTGCTGAAGTTACCCTTCGGTGGTGACTTTTTTGTCACCATTGAAAGTACCCTTCAGCAGTGACTTTTTTGTTGCTGTCAACGTAAAAGGGAACCTTCCGCGATGACTTGTTTTTATCGCTGCCAATACTTTAAGTGACAATAACTAGGGCGGCGATGACTTGTCGCTGCCAAGAGCCTTTCAATGACGACTTTTTGAAAGTCAATTTTTTTTTGTAGTGATAGCTAGGAAAAATAATTTTATTTTATAAAGAAGTGAAATATTGTAGCACCTCACTTATTACCTTTTTATCCTCATTAGAAACTAATAATAAACCATGTAATTACCTTTACAAGCATTGAAATGGCCATATAAGTGAATTGAAAAATTTTGGGCCGAGTTACTGTTTACTAGTCACTATTCACTTGATAATTTCTGAAATTTTGATCAAATTTAAAAATTCATAACTGATTCTAAAAAATCAAAATTGGGTGGTTCAAGTATCTAAATAAAGATAATTAAATTCTCTACAAGAGAAAAATATTAATATATCCAATTCCTTGCCCAATTGATACAGTTTACTATGTGAAGTTCTATTGTTCATATGGTAAATTTTCATTTTTCCATATTTTTGCCTCATTTTTGGAAAATCATAACTTTTCGTGCAAAATTCCAAATCCATCAAACTTAGGCTCATTTTGAAGCTTGACATATGAACTATTTTTCTGAAAAAGTTCAGGTTAACTGGACTTCATTTACTATGCTTCCCTGTAGCCTCAATTTAGGGTTTTGGTAAGGGTGTTGGATCCCTTTTTGGCAATTTAACCTATTCCACCTTTAACTTGGCATACATAATCCTATTCAACATCATTCCTTCACATACTTAGCTCATTTACATACAATAAAACATGTAGAGGTTTAACATATACATTATCCCAAAATCCAATATAAAACAAATAACATAAATTAACAAGTTTCCTCTTGCAACTTGGAGGCAAATAAGCACCACTATGCATCCACCATCTTGCCCTTGTCTTTAGTTGAATTTTGTCCTACAAGATGTTATTTTTGGGAGAGTGAGATTTCAAAGGAATTCCCATAGCAAAATCATTATCAATGACATTAATATGCATAATTGTCACACAACATAAATCTAGCCATACATGCATATAAAATGCTATCATTTGGAATTTACTTTGCACAAATTATGACATGTCATAAATACTAACAAATAACACATTTTCTAGCAAACAAACATGGAAAAATTCATCAATAACAACTATAAACAATATTAATGCAAAAGATAGTAACTTTGCTACCTTAACTTGACATTTAGCTTCTCAAGTGACTTTACCACCTGCCTCTTTCACTTTGAGCATTTCTTTTGCAAATAGCACTCCTACACATAATATAATGCATTTGGAATCAACATTAGGCGATTTTCCATGCATGATAACACATAAAAATCCATGAAACTCAATCTTGACAATTTTAATCCTTAAATTTTAAATTTTCCAATTTTGGTTCCAATGGTTCCAAATTTGTTTTCTCACTTCTAACTTACACAATTTTTCCTTCTAAATCCATTGGAAGCATCAAAATCACCAAAAACTCATACCTTCCCCAAGAACAGCTACAAACAAAAAATGCACAGAAAAATTCCAACAAATGTGGTTTTCAATTTCTATCATGTCACACATGCATAAAATCATTCCTAGACCATTTTCCAATCATTTGACCACAAAAAAACATTCCTCCTTACATATCTATTTCATGCAGTAGCATCCACATGAGTGTTTGATGTCAAAAATTCAATATGAGCTCAAATCAATTCAAACCAAGCATCAATGTGCTGCAAATTGCCTAAGGAGTTAATTGATAACCTTTGTTTGATCTAATTCCCTCTCCTCTTCATTTCCTCTTTCTAAAACCTAACTTTCAGCAGCCCAAAATACTCCCCCATCTCAAAATTATACCATTCAAAAGAGAGAGTAGAGATTCTAGATCAAATCCATGGAAGAAATTGAACATTTACCTTGAATCTAGCTTGGATTCTCTTCTCCTTCTTTCTCCTTGAAGTGCACAACTTTTTCTACTTCTTTTCCTCTCTTTCTATTTGAAAATGGCAGAGAAAATGGGCTGGAAATGTTTATAAAATATATCTATGCATTAAGTTATAAAAATTGTGTGGTCCACTTACATTGACAGAGTAACTTTACACTGATATAATCTACCACTTTGAGTTAGTATATTTCTTGCTTTTCTTCTTTTAATATGAAGACACCAAGTTGTACATTCTCGAGCCCCACAATCTTCTTTATGAAAGTGAAGTTGCTTTAGGATTACTTTACCCAAAAAGTTTCTTCCAAAAATGCTTTCCTGGTAATTTTTGATCATTTGACCAATTTAGTGTCCTTAGAAATTCCTATAATTCCTCTACTCTTATAATCATCTTTCCTTCCTTAATTCCTATAACATCCAGGTTTTCGATAACTGGATATAAAGGCTAAACAAGTAGATAAAGAGTGATTGAGGGTTTGAAGGATGAAAGGAAGGGAAAAATGTCACTATGCCAAACATATAAAATGTAAGGGTAAAATGGTCATTTTGAAAAATTAAGGGACAAAAGTGTCATTTTAGAAATGGGACTAAAGTGGAAATTTGAAAATTCGAGGGACCAAATTGCCATTTATGAAATTCAAGGGCATTTTGGTCAAAGTTTAACTAAAATATTAGAAAATTTTACATAGTCCCAAAAGATAGAAAAAAAAATTCTCTGATCATTAATTGAGGCTCGGTTCAAGTCAAAATGATAAGAATAACCTTTACGGAAATTTTAAAGGTTATTTAATATTTGGATATTTAGTAAATAATTAATTAGAAATAATTATTTAAAATATCCAGAGACCTCAGATATCTTATTTCAAAAGAGAAAAAAATAGCTTGGAAATTTTAATAATTTACAAAATTATTTCCAAGAGAATGTTAGAGACAATTTCCTGGAATGGAAAGACAAATGCCTAGAAAAACCCCGAAATTGGGTTTTCTTCAAAAATTAATTAAAGACAATTCTACCAGTAGAATGAAGAAAGAAAAATTATGGAGGTATTATATGAATTTTGAGAATTTGTAATGACCCTACACAAGTCTAGTGATTAGGGAATTCCCAAAAAGTAATTCCGGCGCGATAAAGTTACTTTATGAACAGTTAAAGTAACTTTATCTGCATAAAGTAAATTGTAAGGACTAGGATATTGCCACATGTCATTCTTTAATGAAAATTTGAAATATATTTTAACCTTGTGGTAGATTATATTAGAGTAAAGTCACTTTATCAATTCAATCAGGTCCCACAACTAATTAACACATAAAGGCAGATTTTTTTTAAGTTTCTAAGAGCTTCCAAGAGGCCATAAGTTGGCCAAAATTGCAGCAAGAAGGAGAGGAGATTCCAAGCCAAAATCCAACAAGATCAAAGGTAGGCTTGAGTTTTGGTGCAAAATCCTCTCTAGATCTTGATTTCTAACACTCCTCTCCAATTCTATTGGTTTAGTTTTATGATTTATGATAAGATTTTGCTGCTAGAACTATATGATTTTTGAGAGAGAAACTAATAAAGAGAGGGATTTAGAATAAACTATTGCTAGGAAATCAATCTATGCATGATTTGGAACCTAGTGATGGTTGTTTTGTGTTGCTTGGATGAATATATGAATTCTTGGCATGAGGTTACTGTTCATTGCTGCTGGCCAACACTATTTATGCAAGGGAAGGAATGATTTTGTGATGTTTAATGATGGGAGAATGAGCTAGGAATGTGATTGTGCATGTACATAAAGATTGAAATTGAAAAAATTCATTATTGGAAAATTATGTGCATATTTCGGCCAAGTACTAAGCAGTGGGAAGTAGTGTGATTTTGATGTTTCCAATAAATTTAGAATGCAAAATTGTGTAGGGTACAAGTGAGATAGTAATTTTGGAAGCATTAAAATCATGATTAGTGAAACATTAAATTTCAAGTATTAATGATATATATGTTCATGCATTTGTGGCTAGTTTGTAGTTGTATGACAATCATGCATATTAATGTTTTGATAGTGATTTTCCTATGGAGATTTCTTTGAAATCTCACTCTCCGAAAATTCACATTCTCTAGGCCAATGTTACAATAAAGACAAGAGCAAGTGGGAGGATGCATGAAGAAGCTTAAATGTTTCCAAGTTGCAAAAGAAGTTATTTATGTTACATATATGATGTATGTTGGATTTTGAAATTATATATGTTAAACCTCAACAACTTTGAGATGTATTGTCAGTATTATGTGAACATGTTAGAAAAGTTAGATAATTGTATTGAAGAAAAGCATGCATGAAAAATTAAGAAAGGAGCAAACTAAAAGGTGGCAAAAGGGTCTAACACCCTTAATTAAGCACCAAGTTGAGGTAATGATAAGATATAATAGTAAATGAAGTCCAATTCTGTGAAATGTTTCAGAAAAGTAGTACACATGGTAAGATTTAAAATGAGTCAAAGTTTGCTTAATTTGGAGTTTTGTGCTGAAAGTTATGATTGTCCAAAGTTAGAAGAAAAATTTGAAAAATTAGAAAATGACCACATAAACAGTGCTTTTTCACAAATTATTTTGTATTAATTGGTCAAGAAATTAGAAAAATTGATAATTTTTTTCCCTATAGGGAACTTAACAAGCTTAATTTAAAAACTTGAACTGCTCAATTTCAATTTTTCTAGAATTAGTTATGAATTTTCAAAGTTGGCCAAAAATCTAAAATTTACCAAGTGAATAGTATCTATGAATAGTAACTTTTATAAAGTTTTGAAAGTTCACTTGGTTAGTTGATTTTAAGCATAAGAAGGTCTTAAAGTGATTCATAATCGATCTCCAATATAAAGTGAAATATTCTAAGGAAGGTGTTACAATTCCTATTCCGTATGCATCTTTAATTAATTTTTGAAGAAAACCCTATTTCAGGGTTTTTCCGAGCCTTTTTTTTTGTTCCGCAAACCATTTCTGACATTCTCTTAAAATTAATTTTATAAAATGCTAGAATTTCTTAGCTATTTTCCCAAACTCGAAAATCAAATATTTGAGGCATTTGGATATTTTAAATAATTATACTTGATTAATTATTTTAATAAATAGCTAAATATTAAATAATCTTTAAAATTGCTATAAAGGTTATTTCTATCATTTTGACCTACAATGGGTTCAATTATTGATCATTGAATATTTTTTCTATCTTTTGGTGTCTTGAATAATTTTATAATATTTTGGTCAAACTTTGACCAAAATGCTCTTTGACTTTCTCCAATTTACCAAAATGCTCTTGAATTCCAAAAATGGCAATTTGGTCCCAAGAAATTTCGAATTTACACTTGGATCCTTATTTTAAAATGTCACTTTGGTCTCTAAATTCCTCAAAATGACACTTTAGTTCCTTACTTTTTCAAAATGACTATTTTGTCTTTATTTCATACGTTCGGCAAGATGACATTTTTACCTTTCCTTTCTTTCTCTTTCATCCTTCGAACTCTTCGTTAGTCTATAGCTACTCGTTTAGTCTTAATATCCAGTTATCAAAAACCTGGATATTACAAATATCATTTAGAATTGACATCTATATTTCTTCAATTCAATTCCCCCTTTATCAAATAAACAATATTTGCTAGTAATATCTATAACAAGAGAATTAAATTTTGGACCCAGGCCATTTTCATATATCTTGCGTATTAAGATTTTCAAATGCTATCATACTATTCGAATGAAGCAGGAATCATTAATTAATTTCTTACAATAACAGCTTAGATGTGGTTGGTTAATTGGTTGAATGAATACCGACATTAATTATAAACTGTAAGAGAACGAACATTCTTTCACATCTTCCCCCGAGTTAAAGTTGTCCAATCTAAAGTAATCTTATTTTCTCCTCCTTTTAATTTACATTCCTCCATACAAAGCATTTTTTCTTTGAGAAAATATTAAATGCGTGTTTGTAGAAAAGATTGCTAATGATACCAACAAGAGATTGCTAAGTTGCAATGATAAAGAAAAAGTTGTGCTCATTCAAATTTGCACAAATAGTCATTCTAAAGGCATTCAAGACAAACAATATAGGGTAGGGTGAATTTAAAAATAATGGGAGTTAGATCTAGCGTAAGGGACTAGCTTTTCACAACGTGACTAACTAATATCCAGATTCCTGCTAGGAGAGGTGCCAATTTTAGTGCCTAGCAGTGCCTTAAGCAGGAATGCATCTAGTAGGAGAATATTTATATTTAGCAAAACAAAAAATGAGAACTTGATGCATATTCTCTTAAAGAGTTGAAGTGAAAACTTGATGGCCAATAATTTATGTAAAATCCATATTTCTTGTAACGGGAAATAAAGGTTAAACTGGTAATTGCAGATTAAGTAAAGGCCAAGAAGGCAAAAGGAGGAATTTAGAAAAGTAAGGACCAAAATGATATTTTTTAAAATTTGAGGACAAAAGTGTAAATTTGACAATTGGGATCAAATTGTCATTTATGAAATTCAAAGGCTAATCAAAATGTCAGAAAATTTTAAGGGCACCAAAAGATAGAGAAAAATTTACTTATCAGTAATTGAAGCTCGGTTATAAGTTAAAATGACAAAAATAACCTTTGTGGCAATTTTAAAGGTTATTTAATATTTAACTATTTAATAAAATGATTGGTCAAATATAATTATTTAAAACACCCAAAAGCGTCAAATATTTGATTTCAGAGTTAGGGAAAATAACTCAAAAATTCTAGTATTTTATAAAATTGATTTCAAGATAAAGTTAGAAATAGATCGCTGGAAAGAAAAAAGTTCGAAAAAACCCCGAAATAGGGTTTCTATAGAAATTAATTAAAGACACATCTGGAATGGGAATTGAGGAAGGAAAAATTAAAATAAGAGTAGAGAAATTATAGGAATTTTTAAGGACACTAAATTGGTCAAGTGATCAGAAAATCCTCAAAAAACATATTCAAAAGAAAATTTTCGGGTAAAGAAACCTTAAAGCAACTTCACTTTCATAAGGAAAATTGTGGGGTTTGAGAATGTGTCACTTGTGCTCTTCTTATTTAAAGGAGAAAAGCAAGAAAAGATATTAACATAAGTGGTAGATTATATCAGTGTAAAGTTACTTTGTCAATGTAAGTGGACCCCACCATTCTTATAACTTATGGACAGATTTTAAAATTCGTTTCAGCCCCATTTTTTCTACCATTTTTGAACAGCTAAAGAGAGAAAAGGGGGAGGAGCAAACCGTGGGTCTTCAAGGCAAGAAGGAGCGGCATTTCAAGCAAGCATCAAGGTAAGAGGTGGTTCCGAGCTTAATTTTGTAACACCCTTAGTTTCATCCCATTAACATACCCATCAAAAGCATTTGGAATCACTTTAGTTGGCCACAAGATGTGAAAATTGGAGTTTGAAAATTTTTGCTTTCGGGTTACTATTCATAGCACTCTAAAAATGGCTCAAACTTTGAAAAATCGTAATTAATTGTATAAAAATCAAAATTAAATGATTCCAAGTTCTATGAGAAGATAATTGGATAATATTAAGATGAAAAATAAGTTCTAGACACTTTTACTTCCAAATCATACCCAGTTTTAAATTTAAAAGTTACTGTTCATTTGGTCATTTTCTATTTTTCCAATATTTTTGCTCAATTTTGGAAGGGCATATCTCTTAGCACAGTTATCCGATTTGGTCAAATTACCACTCATTTTAAGGGGGGAAATCAGATATATTTAGTAGTAAAATATCATATTCTAACTCACTCGATTGCTTCAAAAAGAATCAGTCAACTTCAAATCCAATTTTGTTGACTTTTAGCCCCCCCTCTTGTTCATACTTGGTCCAATTGAGATATGGTTGCTTTAACTTGCAATATCAATGCCTTTGGAGCATTTTGACCTATTCTAGCATTCTAGAATATAAATCTACCACTACACATGCTAATAATCATAAATCACACATAAACCCTTATGGGTGTTTACAACTTGTAAATGCTCATCAAGCACTTACCAAACCTTCAAGCATTCTCCTTCTTTCTTCTTCTCTTCTTGAATAAAGGTAGCCCTAGGGTTTGGTTACATTGGTTGGGTAAGATTCTTGGGAATCTTAGTAGCATAAGCAACTATTATTCAATCACATAACTGGCATTAAAATATGATACATGCTCAACTTAACTTTGAAAATAAAATGTTATGCATACCTTATATGTCACACAACATAGCATAGAGATAAATCTTCATCATGTCATAACCTTATCATTCACACCATGGCATGTTATCCAAATCATAGCAAAGCAAGTAATCATGTAATAAATACAATGAAATGTAATTAAAATAATAATTGCTAAACCACCTTTTTCTCCTTGCTTTTTCTTGATCCCTTGCTTGTCAACTCTTTCCTTAATGTCCAATGGTCCTAGATAACATCACATAAAAGTTACTAACTCATTTGGACCATTATAGCATCACTTCTTCATAACTATTCTTAACTTACTTTAACCTTGACTTTGCACTTTTGCATCCATGGGTTTCAAAATTTATCTAACATGCTTCTCCTCTATAATTTTGCATGTAGATTCCATTTTTAAGCTCAAATGGCTCAAAAGAAACCTCCTTTCCTTTCAATTACTCAAAACAGAAACTTAAGGGAGTTGTTGCACAAAATTCCAATCTTTGCTTCTAATGCTTCCAAACTTGGTTTCTCACTTATACCCTACAAAATTTTTCATTTTAAATTCAATGGAAGCATCAAAATCATCAAAAACACATTCCTTCCTCCATTTTTCCTGCATGCCAAAACAGCATAGAAAAATTGCAACAACATGATTTTTCAACTTCTCTTGCCTTGTACATGCATAATCTTACTTCTAGGCTACTTTCTAACCATTTAACAACACAAAATCACTCATATTCATTTAGCCCCAATTTTGACCAGCAGCATGTTCATAGGGTTTCATGGCCGAAATTCACTTCAAGCGCAAATCAACCCAAACCAACTATCAATAAGTTACAAATCATTTATAAAGTTAGATTATGTGACTTACCCCTTCAAATTCCTTTTCTTGTTCATTTTCTCTCTCAAGCCCCTTTCAAGAACTCTCTTGAAGCTCTTCAAGAACATCAATAAACAGAAAAATAAATCAATCAAATGGAAGAGGAACACCATGAATCAAGAAATATGGATGATTCAAGCTTCAAACTCACTTGTAGCTTGAATTTTGGCTTGGATGTTGGCCTCTTTGCTTCCTCCTCTTCACACCTTCTCCTTCTCTCTCTTGCTGCAGATTTTGGACGAAATAATGGCCTTCCCAAGTTTCTTAGACACTTAAAAATTAAGATTAGTAAGTGGGGCCCACAATTGTATCCAATAAAATAATTTTCTGCTGATAATTTCTACCATATGGATATAAACTCTTCTTACTTTTGGTCTTTAAATATGATCATGCCATGTGGTGAAATCTAAGCCCTTCATCCATTGCTTGGCTTCTTTTGAAAGCTTTCTTGAATTTACTTTGCTTGGTGACCAAGCAATTACTTTCTGGGAACTCTTCAGTCACCTACTCTATGTAATACCAAAATAAATTCCCATTTATTTAGAGGTAGTTTTCTAATTTTTCTCAACTTCAAACTCTTTCTAGAAATGCTCTAAATTAATTTTCTTCTGAAAATTCTAATTTCAGGCATTTTCAGCATTTTCTTTCTATTCCAGCAAACTGGTTCTAACTTTAACTTGGGAATAATTTTATAAAATGCTAGAATTCCTGAGTTATTTTTCCTTACTTTGAACCAAATATTTGAGGCATCTGGATATTTTAAAAAAATATATTTAACTAATTCTTTATTAAATATCCAAATATTAAATAATCTTTAAATTTCCTGTAAAGGTTATTTTTGTCAATTTGGCCTTAACCGGGCCTCAGTTACTTATCAGTGACTTTTTCTCTATCTTTCAATGCCCTGTGAAATTTTCTGATATTTTGGTCAAACTTTGACCAAAATGCCCTTTTACTTCTTCAAATTTACCAAAAATGCCCTTAAATTTTCAAAATGACAATTTGGTCCATGAATCTCAAATTTACACATAGGTCCAAATTTCAAAATAACACTTTGGTCCTTTACTTTTCAAAATGACACTTTACTCTTACTTTTTCTACATTTGACAAAATGACATTTTTGCCCTTTCTTTCCTTTCTACTTCCCTATTTACCCTTTCCTTGTTCTTTCTGCTTCTGCATGTATTCTTCCTTTCATTTTCTTTCACTTCGTAGAATTAGGTTGGTAGCATTTATCATTCAAGCTCATTCTTAACCTTTTAGGCACAAAATTGGTTATATAACAAATTTCTTCCATGAAATTGATCTACAAGCTCTATTCTCTCTTTTGAATGGCGTAATTTTTTTTATAGTAGAGTGTATTTTGGCTGTTGAAAATTTAGGTTTTAGAGAGAGAAAATGAAGAAGAGAGTGGATTAGATCAAATAAAGGCTACCAATCAACTTCTTATGCAATTTGCAACATATTGGTACTTGGTTTGAATTGATTTGAGCTCATTAAATTTTAGACATCAAACCCTCACGTGGCTGTTGCTGGACAAAATTGAACATGCAAGGGGGAGGAATTTTTTGTGTTATTAAATGATGGGAAATTGGTCTAGAAGTGAGATTATACAAGTGTATGAAAGAAATGTCACAAAATCTCAAATTTCCAAATTTTCCCATACATTTCGGTCTGCAACTGTTCTTGAAGAAAAAGTGTGATTTTGTTAATTTTGATGCTTCTAATGGATTCAGAAGGTAAAATTGTATAGGGTAGAAGTGAGAAAACAAATTTGGAAGCATTAGAATCAAAATTGAAAAATTTGAAAGTTTAAGGGTTGAAATTGCCACGATTGAGTTTCATGGATTTTTAATTGTTATAATGCATTGGAAATGGCCTAATTTTAATGAAAATTGCATTATATTATATATGAGAGTGTTATTTGTCAAAGGAAGAGTTCAAGGTGCAAGAGGGAAGTTGTGAAACCACTTGGAAAACTCACTTGTAAAGTTGGACAATTGAGGTAGCAAAGTTACTATCTCTTCCATTAATATTGCCTATGGTTGTTATTGATGAATGTTGCCATGTTTGTTTGCTAAATAGGTGATGTTTGTGCGTTATGACATGTCATGATTTTGTGCACATTAAATTTCAAGCAATAGTATTACATGTTCATGCATTCATGGCTAAATTAAAGTTGTGTAACAATCATGCATATTAATGTCATTGATAGTGATTTTGCTATGGGGATTTCTATGAAATCTCATTCTCCCATAATAACACCTTCTAGGACAAAATTCAAAGAGCAAAGGCAAGGAACCACAAGAGTAAAGGTGGTTGGTTTTCCATTGCAAAGGGAAACTTGTACAAGTTAAAAGTGGATTTATGTTGTTTTCCTTGAATTTTGAAATATTGTATGTTAAACCAATGCACTATGAAGTATGATGTATGTGCTATATAAATAGACCAAGCATGCTATATTATCATATGAAATATTTACATGCATTAAAGAGAGGAAAGTAGGCATGCAAATTAAACTTAAAAAGGGTCCAATGCCCCTATCAAGGGTCAAAGTTGATGTGACAGTGAAAAATGTAGGCAAAAAGTTATGGTCTTCCAAATTTAAGAGAAAAATATGGAAAATTGAAAAATGACCATATGAATAGTGGAGTTTCACGAAGTAAACTGTATTAATTGGTCAATACATTGGACAAATTGTTATTTTTCCCCTATGGTGAATTCAATAAACTTTATTTAGAGACTTGAATCACTCTATTTCTATTTGTTTAGAATTAGTTATGAATTTTCAAAGTTAACCCAAAAATCTTAAAATTTACCAAATGAACAGTAATTTTTGGTAGGTGTCAAAAATTTCACTTCCTTGGCCAATTTTATGTTTTTGGAAGGTACAAAGTGGTTAGATAATGGTTTCTAATGAAGATGAAGAGGTAATAGGTGAGGTGTGACAATTTATGTGGTTGAAGAGCTCAATTAAAAGGATAAACCAGATCCACCTAACTTCTCTTCCATCACTTTGAACAATTTCACTACCATCGAAGGGTTCAAATGGAAAACTCAATCGCCTACTTCACCTTTCCTAAATAATACCTTATTTTCAACCATCGGCCCCGACTTTGCAGTCTTGTTCACATCCAAGTCCTTCATCTTCTCAAAACTGCATAGCTCAATTATGGCTTGTGATGCGATTATTTGAAATTGTCAGCTTACAATCAAAACATGAGGATCCGTCTATTACTTGGGAACATTGACCATGTGATACAGATCATATGAATAACCAAAGGGAACCAATCACATTGTGCCCTAATGGCATATGTGAAAGATCTCTTGTAAGTATAAGGGAAGTATAAGGTCACGGATTTGATCCCCTTGTAAACTCAGCCTTTAGTATATTTTGAAAGTCAGAATCACAGCAAAATGATTTGCTGGCACGTTGAGCATGTGGTGCAAGCATGTGGCATTGTGGCTTAATGGTATGGAAGATCTCTTGTAAGTATAAAGTCACAGATTCGATCCCTTTGTAAACTCAGCCTTTTAGTGACTATCTGAAATTAAAAGTCAGAATCACAACAAACGGAACCCCAGGCACGTTGAGCATATGGTGCCGAGGACAATAACAAGGAGACTTGTTGTGGAGCCCCAGGCTATTTTACAATTTTGCATCCCCAGGCTAAATAAAAAAATATTTAGGTTCTAAAAATTGGATAGTCCAGCTGTGCACGTGAAGAAAATAAGGGAGTAGGTCAAACACGTGAAGGAAAAAAAAATTATATTACATCATATAAATTATAAAAACTGTTATAAGATATGAAGAGTAGATTTACACCAAAAAAAAAAAGAGAAAAAAGAATACCATATCATCCTGCCTAATATCGTTTTTTAGGGGAAAAAAATATGCTCATTACACTTGAGTTTTACCTATTTAGGCTTCCCATAAGTCCATATTCACTTTTAGTTATTAAATTATTATTTTTAATGTTATTAATTAGAGTTAACCCTGTGCTATGCACAAGATGTAAGAAATAATAGGTGTATGATATTATAGTGCTTTGTACAGATTGTTTAAAATAAATTAGTGAAGTATTAAAACTTGTACTCTTGTCTCTGTTATTCTGTTTTTTATTTAAAAATTCCCCACTCATACTCTAAGAAAACATTTCATATAATTTTAAAATATAATATAAGGATTTTCTTAATTTTGCATCCAAGCCATTTAAAATTTGAGTGATTAAAGTTATGTTTCCATTTAGAACCCACAATAAAATATAGATATGAAAAAAGGAAACCAAACAATATTACCTTTAGTTTTCCATGAAAATTTCATCCACACAAAAAAAAAAAAAAAATTCATTTTTACTATGTATGTTTTAAATATTTTTTTCATATCTCAATTATAAAAATAAATTATATAAAATTATAATCTATTAAAATGTATTTACTATAATAAGAAATCTAAAAGCATAATTTGAGAAAAATATTATATAGTGTGAAGAAACAAATGTTAATATGAATATATATATATATATATATTTTAGTCCTTTTTCGCACATACTTTTCTGGGAGAATTATAATAGGTCCCGTGTAAGGGATTTTACGATTAAACAATCTTATGAAATCACATATTTACTATCAAAACCAATTAACAACTCCACGCACTGAGATATAGTTGTTAGTTACAACCCCATCTTAGTGCATTAATAACTCCACGGAATTTGAAAATAATTATGCAATTTTGTGAGATTTTAATTGTAAAATTCCTAACATGGGACCTCATCGTCATTTTCCCTACTTTTTTAACATCTATTAATTCTTTAATTTAATTTACATTGATGTAAAATAATAATATCATTTATAAATTTTATATTAGATGTTGTTTTTAAAAATAATATCATTTTTCACCCATATGCTATCTTTATCCGTCTAAGAGCTGTGTTTTTTAATTTTTAAAATAAATCATAATGGCTCCATCCATGTAAGGTGATGCAACACAAAAGTATTATAATTTACATTCAAGACTATTAAACATAAATAACTTAATTATATGTGAACTACAAGGTTGAGAAATACTTCCTCGTAAATCTCTTGGTATATTATAATAAATAATCAAGCCTACCTTGGAAAACGCCAGATAAGTAGTAATAGCAGCCACAAAGAATGACAGTCAATAAAGGGCTACACAGACACCAAAAAAAATAAAAAAGATTATTTGGAAAAAGGAATATTAATAAGTTTAACCTTGTACTAAATACGCAGTGTAAATGAGGAGTAAGGATGTGAAGAGAATTGAATAAAGAGGGATGAGTAAGGATGAAACTCACAAATCAAAGGAATAATAAATAGCCAATGAGATTGAGAAATCTCAAAAAAAAAAAAAACGTTGATTGATTAATCGATTCTTAAACTCACACCCCTAACTCAAGCCTTACTGTAATGATTAAGGTTTGTCTTCTTATTTCTTATTTCTTATTTTTTTTTTATGTCTCCTTCATTATGATATGAATATTTTACAAAACATGGAGTAAATGATATCGGTTTAACTCCATATGCGAGCACGGTTTTTTTTTGCCAAACATGTGGGCATGGAGTTTGAAAGTGAAGAACATGCATATAAATTATATAATGCATATGCTAGTTTTCTCTGATTCAGTGTTAGGAAAGAGTGAGTAAATAGAACCAAGAGGCATCAAAAGACAGTTTTATTTGGAAAATATGAGTGTTTTAAAGAAGGGTTTAAAAGAGTGAATGATTATGAAGGAACAATGGCTTGTAAGAATTGGAGAAATGGTTGTCTCTAACTCAAATGAATATTAATTGAAAAAGAAAAATGAAAAATATGTAGCTACATCTTTTAATAAGGAACATAATCATACTTCAGCTACTAATAAGACAAAATAAATTAACATCTTAAAGAAAGATCTTTAGTGCTCGAGCAACTCAAACTGAGCAAAGAACCCATTTTGGTATACACTAAAAATTAATTTTTGAATGCTAAAGTTGATGAGTTGAAGGATGAGAGAAAGTTGGGATATCTCAAAGATATTAGCAATAATTTAACTATTAAGAAGATAGCAAGAATTATTACAAAAAAAATAGACCTTCAGCCAGTCGCTGTTGAAGGTTACCTTTAGCGGTGACTTTTTTGTCGCCGCTGAAGGGCCCCTTCAACGCCCTTCAATGGCGACATTTTCTGTCGCAGCTAAAGGTAAGAATTTTTTTTTATTTTAAATTATTTAAATAAATTTTAAAATTTAATACATTCAGCGGCGACATTTTCTATCGTCACCGAAGGTAACAATTTTTTTTTAAAATTATTTAAATATTTTTTAAAATATAATACCTTCAGCGGCGACATTTTCTGTCACCGCTGAAGGTTATTATTTTTTTAAAATTTTAAATTATATAAAAATTGATTATTTATTTTTTTAAAATTTAATACCTTTAGCAACTATATTTTCTATCGCCGCTGAAGGTTATGATTTTGTTTTTATTTAAAATTAATTATTTAATTTTTTTTTTAAAATTTAATACCTTCAGCGGCGACATTTTCTATCGCCACTGAACGTTATGATTTTTTTTAATTTTAAATTATTTTAAATTAATTATTTAATTTTTTAAAAAAATTTAATACCTTCAGCGGCATTTTCTGTCGCTGCTGAAAGTTAGGATTTTTTTTAAATTTTAAATTATTTAAAAAATATTTATTTAATTTTTTAAAAAATTTAATACCTTCAGCGGTGACATTTTTTGTCGCTGCTAAAGGTACGAATTTTTTTTATTTTAAATTATCTCAAAAATATTTTATTTTAAATTTTAATTGTAACATTTTGTATTAAAAATAATTTTTTTATCTAAAAATAATATTTTTAAGAAATAAAAACTATTAAATTAATATTTATATAATTTTATAAAAAATATTAGTTCATTATAATAATATATTACTCAATCAATGATATTCTATATATAAAATTAAAAGTTATCATCCAATTTATTTTTAGTTTATAATAATATTAGATATTGTATATATAGATATATATATATACAAATAATATATATACCTAAATGTGTGTGTGTGTGTATAAATGTCAATAATTTATTATATAGTAAAATATTATATATATTTAAATATGTGTTCAAAGTATGTAAAATCATTACAGTTCAACTGGCAAAGGCTCATGTACATGGCCAAGGGGTTGGAGGTTTGATTCTTGGAGTAGGCAAAACTTCATATTTATCGGATGGCGACATGCGGCATTGTGAGGTGGTGACACGTGGCGTAGGTAATGAGGTGCATATATGTAGCGACACGTGGTGTGCAGGGAATGGTGGTGATGTGGCAGTCATCGGTAACGTGGCACCAACCGGTGATAATGTGGCAGTTGCGGGAGTAAATTATTATTTTTTAATAAATTTGAAATTATTATTTTTTAATTATTTTGAAAATACTTTCAACGGTGACAAAAGTACCTTTCGACGGCGACAATAAAAGTCGCCACTGAAGATATCCTTCTGCAGTGATTCCTGTGTTGCCACTGAAAGCCTTTTTTGTCGCCGCTGAAAGGTATCTTTAATGGCGACTTATTTTTGTCGCCACTGAAACCTTCAACGACGACTCTTTTGTGATCACTAAAAAACTTTCAGTGGTGACTTTTGTCGTCGCTGAAAGTCAATTGTTTTGTAGTGAATCAAAAAAATTGAATTTGCCACATTGGTTAATTATTTTAAATCAAAGCAAGATGAAAATCCATAATTTCTATATGAAATTCAACTTGATCTTGAAAAATTAGTCACAAAGACTTTTTGGCTGATGCAAAAATGACTGTAGAATATGTTTATTTTGGATATATGATATCTTTAGACACTTCTTGTCGTATAAACGGTAACTTGAAGCATTTGGACCTTTTGTTAGATTCAATAGCAACGTCGAACAGTAACATTTGGTACTGCATTATTATATGATGAAATTAGTGAGGTGTGAAAGAAACCAAGTACAATATCTAAAGGTGAAGATCCAACAATAAAACAAGCATCATTTGTGCGCTTTGGCATCTCATTAAATACTTGCAAATATGTTAATAAATGCTTATAAAAAAAATCAGATTCTTTTGCTGATTTTAAAAGCTGCACATGTGATTATGAATATTTTGAATACAAGAATGACTTTCTTAGCAAATTAAATGATTATAGGTTAAAGTATACATTTGGTCTTCTAAGTTTACATCAATTAAGTTTCAGTTTAATCTCTTAAGTTTAAAAAAATACATTTTTAATTCTTTTGCTTTAACACCGTTAGTTTCACATAACAGAAAATAATGAGTAATCAAATTTAAAAGTGATTCTACAGTTAAATGATCACACAATATAGTTGAATTTTAAATATAAAAATGATTATATTAATTAAATACTTAAAATTTAGGCATATTTTATCATTATCTAATTATAGAATCACCGTTTACATTTAATGAGCAAGTATTTTTCATTAAATAAAACTAACGGTGTTAAGATAAAAAAATTAAAAGTATACTCTTAAACTTAAAGAATCAAACTTGATATAAATTTAAAGGACCAAATATATGCTTTAGCCAAAAATATATTAACTGAAGGCTCTGTCTGTTTCTTGTAAATAGACGCCTTGGGATTGATTACTAGTATTTAATCCACTTCTCTTGTCTTCTACAGACAAATCTGCAACTCTATCTTCTACTGAAACGAATCTTCCTCCTCCAAGTCACACTCACATGCATGGGTCACGAGACCGAGTTAGATGCCAATCTTAATTATTTAAAAGTAAACATGTATGCTTGTTTGACCAACTTCTGTCTTCCGTCCACGTGCATGTGTGTGTGTGTGTGGCTAGCTGGACCATCATCACCAAGGCAAGACTGATCTCCGCAAATCACAACAAATCTGCACTAATCATATTTCGAATTATCTTAACGTGTTTAGGATCACGTTCCCAGCCCTAAAAGCATTTATTTACATAATTCGAGACATACTACGGTTCTTACTTTCAATTCCAGCTAATGGTGACACGTTTTTCTAATAGGGAAAAATGTATGGTTGATCCTCTAACTTTATAAAAGATTTAATGTTAATCCCTTAATTTTATAAAGTATTTTGGGTCATCTAATCCTAATACGGTTAGTGTCAAATGATATTTTTTGTGTCAATCATTATTATTTAAAAAAAAATTAAATTTAACATGTTAAAATTAGTAAATATTTTGTTGACATTTACAATTTTAATATCAGCATTTTTTTGTTAATGAATTAGCTAATGATGTTAGGATTAGTGGGCTAAAACAGTTCAATAACATCGCTTCATAGAAGGAACAAAATGAAATCTTGCACTCCCTCCATTTCATTTTATAAGAAACATTTGACCAAATCACCTAAATAAATAGTCGGTTAAAATTAGTTGAAGACAATTTTTTTTATAACAAAATTAGTTGAAGACAATGAATACGCAAAAGCATAACTTTTTTTTTTCAAAAATAATCTTATTTATTAGACAGAGAATATAAGAGAGAGAATAAGAAAACTGGGAAAAAAATAGACACGTGGAAGAGAGAATGTAAGTAAATGCAATGATATTGATATGAGTAATCAAAATGTGGGCAAAATGGAAACTTAACTAAGAAACATTTGACCAAATTACTAAAATAAATATTAACAATATATAAGTGTTAGTTGCTTTTAATAAAAAGAAGCCAACGAAGTATAAAGTTAAAAGACAGTTTTATTTGTATATTTTAATATGAAAGAAAAGACTATGAAATGCTTAGAACAGCTGGACGTGGGAAGCAAGATACCCAAGTGGGTTTTATAAATAAAATTAAAAGACTACCTATTTGGTGTGGATGTTTTGTTTGAATATATAATTAAATCTGGTTTGAGCAATTCGAGATCAAAACGACATATTTTATTTTCATATTTATGTTTCAATTGAGATCATTTTTTCTTAAGTTGATGGTTACAAGATTGGAATCATTTTATATCATAATTATTCTTTTAAAATAAATAAATGTTAGATGGTAAGAAATAGAATGTAATAAAGATTAACTGGATATGATCTAGATATAGACGATTCTTCTTACTCAAGGAAACTTCTCAATCAAAGGAGTCTTTGGGCATGAGGCATATTAAAAATGAATTAATTGTTGACTTTTT
Organism: Vachellia collinsii; assembly: GCA_006871305.1. Taxonomy (NCBI): domain Eukaryota; kingdom Viridiplantae; phylum Streptophyta; class Magnoliopsida; order Fabales; family Fabaceae; genus Vachellia; species Vachellia collinsii. The sequence goes on from QFDD01001402.1 coordinate 24,888, forward strand.
TTAGGGACATGAACGTTTCTTGGATCATAATGATGCCACACTCAAAGTGGAATCAAATTAAAAATTTATAATATCCATCAATAAGAATGTGGTCGTCGATCCATACTTTCGGTAGTAGTGAATTTTGAAATTTATCTGAACAAATTTGAAGCTTTAAAAAATAAAAAGCAAATTCAAATGTAGTTAGATTTAAGGAATCTTTTTATGATTGATAATTTAGTCAAATAAACTGTAATCTAGGCTTCTTTATAAAACTCTTTAACTATGTCATATTCGACTATTGTCAAATCAAATGTATTTTATACATTCACATGAGCTTAAATTTGAGACTTCATATTTAAGTGGTCAGAGTCTTTTCCACTGTAATTAACAATTGATGGTTTTAATCTAGGATTTTGAAGTCCTTAAACTCATACTCTCACCTAATTGAATTTAAAAATATTTTATGTATCTTCACTGTTTTAATTTAGGGGGCTTATCTGTTCAGAACCAAAATATGAAATTAATTTGAGTTTTTTACCATAAGATTCAAAAAATTTCGATAAAAGACCATAGGTCATAAGTAATTTTGATATTGCAAAATTTGGCATTTTAATATCTGACACTACATACTTTTGCTAAAACTTAACACTATTATTTTCAATAAAGAACCAAAAGTCATTGAATAATTTGACACTCGTTTCAAAATTTGGCACTAATACTCTTCAACCTAGTACCTAATGATAACTCAACTGTAAAATATCATTATCAAATTCTAAAATATTTATGTCAAATTTCAAAATATCAGTGTCAAATATTTAATTTTTTGTCTTTTATTAAAATTTATAAATCTTTTGGTGCTAAATTGAAAATAAATTCTCGTGTTCGTCAAATATTTTTGTCTTTTCATATAATATCAGGGTCAATATTTTTTCTTTCTCCCTTTCAGTTAAGCCCAATAAAAATCAAACTTCTTTGGCAAAATAAAAAATAAAAATCAAACTTAAAGACTCTTAACGCAGACCCAAATCCCCACATAATTGGATCTTATAATTTTTTTATTTTAGCTCAAGTTTAATGATGCAACAATAAAAAAGAAGATTGGTCTTCTTAGTAGTAATAATAATAAGTTGGATCATAATCCTTACGATCTGGAGTCATCTCATAAAATGAGAATTTTGTGAGTGTGGGATCTTGTATTAAAAATGATGGAGCAGGATTGCCTCCTAAATTATTAGTTTTTTCCTCCTAAATTAATAGCTTTTAGTGCAATAAAATTGAGTGATTGAACCCACTAAATCCAAACTCTCGTATAAGATTTATAGATTTTTTTTTTTTTTTGTTAAGGGGAGTTAAGATTTAGGTTAGAATAATAATATTGTATTCATGGTGCGCAGTGATCATCATTCCTTATTCTATACAAAGGAAGAATACAAATTAAAGCCCTAGAACACATAAAATCTATACACGTGTAACTCTACAAAAAACAATAAGACACATCAGATCATTTAGAGAGAGCTAAGAGGTTGTTGCAGAAAGACCAGAACTTAGAATTGGGCGTGAACTTATAATTTTTATAATTATATGATGGAATATAATTTTTTTTTTTAATTTTTTTTCTCTTCACGTGTTTGACCAACTCCCTTATTTTCTTCACGTGCACAGCTGGACTATCCAATTTTTTGTATCAAAAAAAAAAGAAGAATTGGGCGTGAACTTCTTGATGGGCTTAAGGCTAGAATCTGCTATTGTCTTATCATTCCCCCCTCAAACTGTGGCCTGGTGAATTAGTGAGGCTAAGTTTGTTGCAGAAAGACCAGAACTTAGAAGGGATAATAGAGAGATTTAGTAAAATGTCAGCTATTTGATCAGAAGAAGGAACATATTTGATGAGCAACTGATGATTGATTACTCTATCTCTAATAAAATGGACATCCAGTTCAATATGCTTCGATCTTGTGTGGAAAATCGGGTTTGAAGCCAACACAACAGCACTAAATGATCACACCAAGCAATCAGTGGTTGATGAAGTAGAAATCTAGTTGTTTCATGAGAGCTTGCTCTTGCAAATGACCATTTAAGAAGGTATTATTAATATCTAATTGTCTAATGGACCAACCAAAAGTAACACAAGAGTGTGAATAAACCTGAGAGTTGAGACCTTCAAAACTGGGCTAAAAGTTTTTTCAGAATCAACTCCAGGACATTGTTGGAATCCTTTAGCTACCAATCTAGCTTTAGGTTTGGAGATGGAAACATCAACATTGGTTCTTAGTTAAAAACCCATCTGCAATCAACTAGTTTCTTTTGTTACAAGGATCCAGCTTTGATTTCTAATAAGTGCATTATAGTCTTCCAATATTGCTTTCCTCCATTTGCTATAATCAAAATCCACACGAGCACTAGAAGGTTGTGTGGTGGAGACTAATTCTGTTGAAACCGTACCAATGCATGACAGCTTTAGTTTGTGAATCCCTACTTTACTCCATGTGATCATTTGATGCTGATTGAGCTCAATATCTGAACTGTTTGTTTGCACACTAGAACTGCCTTCTTCATTTTCTTGTGAATTTCTCAGAAAATTGTGATGAGTGGATGATTGTGGAGAGTTTGGAGCATCATCAACCAGTTGCAATCTCGATGGAGACTGTTAAAGTCTCTGGTGTCTGTGTAGCTGCAGGAACAACAGGAGGCAGAGAAACATCAACACCGGATGTTGAATCTGAGTGTTGAACAGAAGAATTTAACCGCTACGAAAGTCAATCTGGACATTTGATCGGTAGAGAAAAGGCAAATGGCTTAAAAACAATTTGAGGATGCACTTTCTCTTCAGGTACTTTCTTCTTATTCATGAAACCTGTAAGGAAAGGGAAGTCATGCTCATTAAAAACATGTCTAGAAATATATAATCCCCTAGTAGGACCTAAACACCTGTACCCTTTGTGCGAGTTGCTAAATCCAAAAAATACACACTTTGTTGTTCTAGTAGCGAGCATTCACCCCCACTCGACACTACCAAAAAAAAAAACATGTTTTAGTATTACAAGCTGAGACTTTGTAGCGGTTTTGAGAGAAACAACTACAAATATATTATGTGCTCTAGAATGGCTCAAGAATGGTGGATGCATAAGTGAAGCTATATGGCTCAAGAATGCAAAGGAAATTTGTTAATTTATATTATGTGCTTTATGTTGAACTTTGAAATATGTATACCTTAAACCTCAACAATTTTTTGTATATGAGTAGTAGTATGTAAATATGCTAGAAAAATTAGTTATGTGTGTTGGATAGAAGCGTGTATCAAAAGTCAAAAGATGAGCATGTTAAAAGTGACAAAAAGGGTTTAACACCCTTACTAAAGTACCAAGGTGAGGTAACAGTAAAGTATAGCAAATGAGGTCCAATTGGCACAAAAGTTTTCAGAAAAATAGTACCCATTGCAAACTTTAAAATGAGTCCAAGTTTTCTGAAATTGAAGTTTTGTATACAAAGTTATAATAGTCCAAAGTTAGGAGAAAAATCTGAAAAATTGTAAAAGGACTAAATGAACAGTGTTTATTCATGCAATAAACTGTATTAATTGGTTATGAAATTAGATAAATTGGTGTTTTTCCCTTGTAGGGAATTTAGCAAGCTTCATTTAGAGACTTGAATTACTCAATTTCTATTTTCTTAGAATTAGTTATGAATTTTCAATTTGGATGAAAATTCTAAAATGTTAACCAAGTGAACAGTAAGTTCTGGTAAGTTTCAAAATTTCACTTGGGTAGCTAGTTATAGAGTATGGAAGGCACTAAAATGATTTATTATTATTCTCTAATGCATATTAAGGGAAGCTAAGGGAGGTGTTACACATGAAATAATGGTGATGTGGCAGTACCCTTTGGTGGTGACTTTTGGCGGCTTTTATCGCTATCGAAGGGTACTTTCGGTGACGAATTTTTTTTGTCGCCACCAATAATTTCAACAACAATCACTATGGAGGCGACTTTTTGGCGATGATTTGTCACTACCAAAAGTCTTTCAATGGCGATTTTTTATACTTTCGCCGCTAAAAGTCAATTTTTTTGTAATGTATACCTATAAAAATTTACAGCACAAAATAGAAAAATAGCGTTTGCATGTGGAAATGCAAGTTGGGATGCATCCATATCTACATATTTTTTTTCCAACCAAGTCTACTTCTGTGAACATACTTTCCAAATTTAATTTCATTTTGAGCCTCAAAGACTCAGAATTTCTTGGGCTTATCTTTAATAAAGTTCCTTTGAATTTGGTATGCGTAGGTTTTATTTGAATATATATATCATCAAATTTGGTTTGAGACTCATACACCCACGATATGGTATGCCCTCCCTTCTTAGACAAACACATACTCATTGAAATCCTATTTTAGAGGAGATTAATTAAGTTTTATGAAGTGCAAAGGGGAGAAGTAATTCTATGCTCCATTTAACTCCTGAAGTTAATTAAAAACTCACTTGTTTATATTAATTTAGAATATTAATATAGATTTCTTTTATATTTCCCTTCACTGTTAATATTTGTATCATTTAAATTAGATGAAAGTGTGATAATAATTGTTTGACCAGATTTTGAAACTAAATCCTTGTGGGATTGATATTTTATTTATTATTTTATTACAGCCCATACACCCGTGCAGTTGAGGTGTGAACAGCCATGTCCTTCGTTCTTATACAAATCACCACCCTCTCGTCTCTGTCACTTCAGATTACTGATCACTAGTCTTCTCCAATAATCAGCACTCCCACATTTGGTTCTCTGAATCTGACTCCTCCGAACAAAAACCCCATATCGAATCTAATCCTTCAGTATTTGCATTTCCATCACTTGTCTTAATTAGTTCACTCAAATTTGCATTATTTTTTTCTCCTTACATCCTCCCCAGCATCACCAAGTAATTTTATGCATTATTTTTTTTTCTTTTTCTGAGTTGGGCATTTGGATTCTGTAGGTTTAAACCTTCTTCCTTTGCTTTTAGTTTTCGGATTTTTCCCATGGCTGCTATTTCCTTAATATTGATTTGGTTATAGCATAATATAAGCTTCAACTTAATATTGATTTACACGAAGAGTGTCTTGTATTGCATTCCAGACCATGAATTAAAAGCCGAACATTAAAAACAACAAGAGTTGCATCTAGCGTGAGGGGCTAACTTTTCACAACATAGTAAACTAATCTCTGGATCCTTACTTGGAGATGTGCCAATTTTAGTGCCCGGTAGTGCCTTGAGCAGAAATACATCCAGTAGAAGAATATTTATATTTAATTAACAAAAGGAAAAAAATGATGAACATGAAATAAATGAAAACTTGATGCATATTCTCTTAAAGTGAAAATTTGATGGGTGATAATTTACGTGGTTGAAGAGCTTAATTAAAAGGATAAACCAGATCCACCTAATTTCTCTTCCATCACTTTGGACAATTTCTCTACCATCGAAGGGTTCAAATGGTTAACCCAATCACCTACTTCACCTTTCCTAAATAATACCTTATTTTCAACCATCGGCCCCAATTTTGCAGTCTTGTTCACCTCCAAGTCCTTCATCTTCTGAAAGCTGCATAGCTGAATTATGTTATCAACAACACCAACCCTTTCCTCCTCTGAACTGAATGGACAATCCAAGAACTCGGCCACTCTTTTCACATACAATCTGGTATCTCCTTTCAAATCCTCATACCTTAAAAACAAAATCTTGTTTGGTGACTCTTTGCTTTCCCTCCAATAACCCAACATGTTGGTCCAAAATGGGCCAAAATGACTGATCCCCTTTGAGTACTTCTCAAATGCTTCCTCAAGTGATAATTTGGGTAAAGAAGGTGGTTTGATTTTGTTGGAGAAAATCCACAATGACACAAAATTATCAAATGGGTTACGACATATATAGATTATCTTGCACTTGGATTTGAAAATCGAGTCGGCCAATAAATGAAATGGAAGATGGGTACCAAAAAGTCTTGGTTTAGGCAAA
>QFDD01001403.1:0-30627 GCA_006871305.1 Vachellia collinsii
CTCAGCGTGTTAGGGGCAGTGAAGCTCATCTCAGGCAGTGGCAGCGGAGCTCCTTCCTCCTTCTCCGACAGCGCTTGTCTCATGCAGCGGCGATCTCAGCTCCTCCCCTGCTCGTTTCCGACAGCTCCATGCCTCCGTCTCAGCGGAAATATCCCTGCCTCCAGCTTCCTATATTTTTCAATCTTTTCCTTTTCTAACATCTGAACTGCTTACAGTTTTTTAGTCAATGAAAAATTGATCATTTGAACCAAAAAATTTATTCTTGCAGCTTGGTGTTGTTGGAACCTCTCCTCCTCCTCCTCCTCCTCCTCGTCACTTTCCCTTTGATTCTTCTTCTTCATCCTTTGATTTCCGAACATGCTTCCTTCAACATCGATTTCATGTTGCTTTTTTCTTTTTTGTTTTATTGCTCTTTTTTCGCTCTGGACATTGGATCCAAGGCTTTTTTCTTGTTTCCTAGTTGAGACTTGAGGCAAAAAACATTGTCCTTTTAAATTTTGTAGGCCTTTGAAACTATGGGAACATGTAACCATCTTATTTATTATATTTTAGTGGATTTAAATTAAACGGGCCTCAGCCCATAGGTCAGCCCTCAACCCTTCTTCTCAGAGGCCGAGCCATGCTTTTTAGGGGAATTTCAACTAATGGGTGAGAGAGTTGATTTATAAGTAACTCAGTAAAATCTCTTGAGGTTTAAAGTCATGCATTGATCATGGTGAGCAGGATTCAACTCATACAAATTTTTTTTTGTGTAAAAAATTTTTTTTTGTTCTGCTTCATTATAAAATGGTCGTGTATACCAGCCGGTTATTATAAAAAATAAATATTTTATTCAACAAATATATATAGAATTGTTGTGCCATCCCAGCTTGAAAGTGGCCCTCCCCCAAAAAATGAAAATACCTTCCTACCCCTTATAACATTTTCTTATTGGGGGCTCAGATCTCGACAGTCAACGCACTCGTCTCTAATCATTATAATCTTTTGAGTAAGCATTGATCAGAGGAAGGAGATTTATTCAAGTTGCAGATCTGGAAGGCTTATCCAAGACAACGACGAAGGAGAAAGACGAAGTTAGTTTCTGATCAGATTCATAATTACTTATGGAAGCCTCTTCGGCCATATGGGAAGCCGCCAAGTGTTTTTGTGGTTTCCTCAAAAACAAAGCTACTTATATCTATGACTTGGAAGAGAATCTGCAGTTGCTGGAAGAGAAGTCGAAGAAGCTTGAAGAGAAGAAGAAAGATGTGGAAGCACTTATCGAAGAACAAGAAAATACCGCAAAGATGCAAAGGTCTCATCAGGTGACTGGCTGGTTGGAAAGAGTCGAAACCATTCAAAAGGTAATTAGTGCACATCATATTTTTTATTTAACTTTTAAATTAATTTCTTAGTCAATCAATTTCATCGATTATTACTCCCTTCATGCCTCAGTTAATTAGGAGTCGGTTTCACGACTAAACTATCCATTTCGTTGGAAGAGCTCATCAAAATCGGATTTCTAAATTTGATTTTTTGCAAGTCTTTTTTTTTTTCAGAAGAATCATTTTATAGGGGGTAGAATGTAAAATAAAAATTATCTCCCGATCATTATTTTTTAAAAATAATTTTTTTATTTAAAAAATCAATTAAAAAAAAAAAGAAAGAAATCTAGAAGATCAAATCTGAGATACATCCACGTTTGATTAGTTCTCCAGCTAAACAAGGAAATCGGTTCCCATTTAATTATATCACAGATACTACCCTTCTTTTTCTTATACTCTTTATTAACTAACATTCTAAAACTTTGATAATGTTTTAATATTTAAATTCATTTCAGGTAATTTCAAAGACAATTCTGGCAATTTTGATGAAAGTTTCAAGTGATTCATAAATTATAATAGCATATTTAATAGATAAAAAATATTGAAATTACAATCAACAAAAATTACAATCTAAGAGAAGACAATGACACACTACCAATTAACCAAGACACTTTAAAAATTCAAGGGAAAATTATAAGTAGATCTAATTAAGAAAATTAACCATTTCCTTATTCTTATCTACATGTCAAGTATTAATATTTACTTATCAAACTTTTGTCTTTACAAGTGATTGGGATCCATGGACAATTAATTTCCTTATATTGTTTTTGCTTTGGTCTTTATTTGATATTAACAAATGAAACTTTCGCATTCTTGTCTACTACACACACACACACACACACATACATATACATTCAGATTTGATGTGAAAGTATAAAATGATCACATCATGAACCTAATTAATAATATTACATCACCAGGAAATAAAGGGTATTCAAGATCGTGGAACTAAAGAGATTCAGAACGTATGCCTAAGTAAATGCTGTACAAAGAATTGCAAGTCAAGCTACAAGTTAGGAAAGAATGTTTCTAAGATTCTAAGGAATGTAGATGAACTAGAAACTGAAGGAGAAGGGTTTTGTAAGGATTCTAAAGTTGTGCTTAAGCATATTTCTAAGTCAAATGAGATGCCTTGTGGTGAGACGTTGGGCTTAGATTTAATGTTTGACAAGGTATGGAAAAGTATTGAAGAAACAGATGTTGGTTTCATTGGCATATATGGGATGGGCGGGGTGGGAAAGACTACCTTGCTAAAGAAAATTAACAATGAACTTGGGAAGAGATCGGATTTTTACATAATTATGTGGGTGGTGGTATCCAAAAGTCCCAACTTGGATAGTGTAATGGGCAACATCAGAAAATTGTTAGGGATTAGAGATGAGCTTTGGGAACGTTGTAGTAACCAAGATGAAAAAGCTTCAAAGATTTATGAAGTCCTGAAAGAGAAGAAATTTGTTTTGTTATTGGATGATATATGGGACAGATTGGACTTGGAAAAGGTGGGGGTGCCACATCCAAATGAAACTAATTTTCAATCAAAAGTGTTATTCACAACACGATCTAAGGATGTGTGTGCGAAAATGAAAGCTCAACGAACATTCGAAGTTCAAACTCTAACGAAGAAAGAAGCATCAGAGTTATTTTGTATGAAGGTTGGTGAGGGAACTCTTAACTTTGACCCTGTCATTCGAAAGATAGCAGAAGAGATGGTTGAAGAATGTAAAGGGTTACCACTTGCATTAACTGTGGTAGGAAGCTCCATGTCTGGTGTGGAGAGTGTGGATGCATGGGAACACACAAAGAATAACTTAATAAGGTCTTCATGGACATCTTCAGATTGGGAGACAGAGGTGTGTTCTATCCTCAAGGTTAGCTTTGATCGACTACCAGATGAAGCACACAAAAAATGTTTCTTATATTGTGCATTATACCCAGAGGATCATGAGATTCTAGTGTATGATCTCATTGAAAAATGGATAGGGGAGGGATTTCTTTATAATGATGGGATGAGAAGTGTGGATGCTATGCGTAGAAATGGCGGATCCATAATTGAAAAGTTGAAGTGTTCATGCTTGTTAGAGAATGTTGAAGGTGACATCTTTTTGGAGCGTTCAATTAAGATGCACGACGTCATCCGTGACATGGCACTATGGATAGCATGTGATCAAGACAAAAACAAAAAGAAGGTTATAGTACCAGAAGACACTCGGGCAATGTCACAAGCTAATGTTGAAAATTGGGAAATGGTTGAAAGGATTTCAATAATCACAGAGTTTGGTGCTAAATCACATGTACAATTACAAAGCATAGCTTGGATAAATCTGATAACATTAATACTGAACATTGATGGTTCTCGTTCTGAAATAAATGGTTTACAAAATATCCAACATGCAAGGAAACTAAAAGTCTTGGAACTAAGGGGAGTGCAAGATGTACCCATCCTCATAGAAATAGGCAGCCTAAATCTTTTGGAATACCTATCATTGGAGCTAAGTTCATTAACGAATGCATCAGATCTTTGGATAAACTTGAAGAATTTGAGAAATCTAAAGGTTTTTGATTTGTTTCTATTTGATGACAATGATACTCCTTTGGAACTAATATCAAATCTTCATCAATTAAAAGTGTTTAGACTTCGCACTTGTGGAACTTACATTCCAGGCTTACATGAGAGAGAACAGAAAAAATTTCAAGACTTGGAGGACTCATCAAACTTGGAGGAATTGTGGGTGGAAATAAAATCTGAGAGTGGCCTCAGCAAATTATTTAAATCAGCCAAGTTGCAAAGCTGCATATATGGCCTTGGGCTGGAGCGTTATGAGGGCCAAGTTAATATGCCATTATTCTTGTCAACCATGTCAAAAATGGAGCACTTGCAACGTGTTTCCTTCCAATTTGTGGATAATGTGATAGATCCTTCTGTTTATAACTCATGTTGTTTATCCACACTTCGAAGTGTGGAAATTTTTATGTGCAACACAATACATCATTTGACATGGTTGAAGTATGCTCCACTCCTTCAACAACTTGTGGTTCTACAGTGTTCCTCAATAGAAGAAGTTATAAAGGGAGAAATATTAGAAGATGGTGATGAGAAAGATAGAGAGAATGTGGATTCTATATTCCTTTCTCTTGTAGAGCTGTATTTGTACTATTTGCCAAATCTTAGGAGGATTCATGAGAGAGTCTTACCTTTCCCTTTCCTAAGATCCATCGAAGTGAACTTATGTGAAAATTTGAAGAAGTTGCCATTGGATTCTAATTCAGCCAAAGCTAAGTTGGAGCTTATCAGAGGATCTCGAGTGTGGTGGAACAACTTGGAGTGGGATGATCCAACCGTCAAAGCCACTTTCCACTCAAAATACCAAGAGTTTGATTTTTGAATACTGCTTTCTCGCAAAGGTAAAGGTATTTAATATTTAAGTTCTAGTATAATTAATATTAGTCTTTTTACTCCTATTTAATTTATATAATTGAAAATATATTTTGTTTTGCCATGGTCTTTACTAGTCTTGCGTTTTGGATGCTCCCTGATTTTATTAGCTTGGTACTATATTATTTACTTTTATTTAGTTTTCCCTTCTCGTCTAATTTAGTTTGAATATTGATGCGGGAGTGGAAGCTCTCCTTTCCTTTCCTTTTTTTTTTCTTTGAATATTTTTGGATTAAAATTGTAAGGATTCAAATATAATATTTATAAAACTATTATTATAAGTTTACCTGAAACATAGATAAATAAATTTAAACTATTAAAATTTGATCAGTGCAGCTGTAGAATATTATTAAAATGATTTATAAAGTATTTTTTTAGGTATTTTTTATTACAATTTAAATTGTGTAGATCAAATTTTAACAATTTTAAGTTGTTTGTATATTTTTATGTGAAATTTTAATAATTGCTTTACCAATAATTCAGTTGTGCATATATATTAATATATTTTATAAAGCTATGAATACAATTTTACACTAATCTATAATGGTTTTAACAGTTTAAAATATATTACGCAAAACTTAATTTTTAATCTGCATGCCTCCCGATCTCTCTCTCACCTTGAATTATGAACACAGACTAGAATTGGAATTTGGATTCAGTAATCTTAATTAGGTTCTAATCATGGAATTCCAATGTTTAGTTATGATAATAAATGTTCTTGTATGACAAGAGCATATAGCTCAAATGGCATCTGGACACTCCTTATAGCAAAAGGGATTATGTAGGTTCTATACTCTATATGTGGGAGTGTTAGCTAGCTAGGGTAGAAAAACAAATAAAAATAAATGTTCTTGTACTTAGAACGTGTAGTAGAAGAGGGCGTTACCTCAAAAAAGAAAAAAACCTATGTGACTTGTTCACTAATCCATTCAACTTAGATTTACGAAGATACTATTAAATCTCTTATCCAGTTGTATTAACTAATGTCAAATATACCATACAGGTTCATTTTGCCATCTTATGATGAGGTGATTACAGAGGCACGTGTAAGTGAGTGAAGCAGAGGTGGTTATTACAATATCAAGGGTGTGGAAGATTTTTTGTGGCCTCTCTCTCTCTCTCTCTATCTAATTCCATGCTTGGGAATTTCCCTTCCTTCTCTTTTTTGGTTATCTTCTGTTCCTATGTATAAGTACCTACTTGTGTTTTTCAGAAAGCATTGTGACTGATATGTAATGTATTATATTTACTATCCCGTTTTGGTCGGTTGATGTGAAGCAAGTACAAGTTATTTTCCATAAACACTACTCATATTGCATATTGTAATTGTCCGGTGGGTCATGAGATCGTATCCAACCAATTTGATTCTGAATTGATAATATTTTACCGTTTCATCATCATGCATATCACATTAATTTCTTTACATTCATGAGACCACTAAACAAATCTAATATAGATATTAGTCTAAAAACTCAATATGGCTTTAATTAATAGAATAAAGTTATCAACTAAATAATATAAAAAATTTCGACTTTTCCAATTCATCGGTAAAGTAAAAGCAGATCCTCTTTTCTCAAATATATCTATTTTGATCCTAACGGTAGATTATATATTTGATATATTATATAATCATAATTAAAATGATTTAAAATTTGATAAATGATTTTACTAAATTGATTTCAAGAATTATTTACATTTTTGTAGGTTTTGTTAATCTATTAAATTTTATAATTATTCTTGAAATTGAGATATTATTAAAGATAAATTTGGATATATTACTTGTATTTTTGAAAAACCATCCTCCCTCAAGAAATATTTTCATATTCCCTTCGTTAGTTATAAAGGCGCAAAACACACTCTTTCTTGAAAAATTTCACTTATTCACGCCACCATCCTCTTTTCTAGACAAATGTATTATGAAGTCCTCACTCATCTCTCCGTCACCTCTTCGCCTCCTAAGGCTGGGTTTGGTTTGATGGGGAGGAAGGGGATGGGATAGATTTGAGGGCTGACACAGAATGGAAAGGTTTAATGTTATCTTGTTTGGTTGTATTGGAGGGGAAGTGAATAAATAAGTTTTAATGATTCTGTGTTTGATTTAAAAAAAGAATATATGAGAGGTAATGACTAATTTACTATCATACCCTTATATATTAATTCATTTTGTTTTACTTCTATGTTAGACAAATTAGTTGATACCTTATTTTAAATTACATAATTTATTAAAATTCATCCTCATCTCATTAATGACTCTTCAATTTTGAGTGTATTTGTGATATAAGAAGTAAAAAAATTGCTATGTATTTTTTTTCAATATAAAGGTAAAAAAATTCTTAGTAACCATTAAATTCTCATAATTTTATGTTCAATATAAAGTTAATATGCAAAAATCGATGATATTGAAAGCCATATTTTTATGACAAAATAATGATAATATCGTCTATTCTTTCCACACACCCTCTCTCTCTCTCTCACCACTCAAAATATAATCTATTTTTTTAGGATAAATCCCATTGCCATAAACATGTGCCAAAACACACAGAATCAAAACTATTGCTCTTTGACACAATTCAAATCACTGATGCATAAAAAAAAAAAAGTATTGATTTTCTAAACGCATCTAATAGAGTAAATGAAAAATATAAATCAATAAATGAGCTAAAACACAAATGTATTACGAAAAAAATGTACAGATGCATGGATGATAAAAACTAAATTCAATAAAACTAAAATCACTGTGAAGTTTTCATCCAAAACTAAAATCACTGTGTTTGTTACAAAAATTCACTGTGTTTGAATGTATAGACCCAAAACTAAAATCACTGTGAATGAATAAACTAAAATCTGTGCATGAATGTATAGACGCAATTCACTGTGTGTAATGCAAGGTTCAAAGAATTAGACCGGATATTGAATCAGGTAAAACAGTAGTACAGGGGTTGATGGGTCAGACCGAGGTAAAATCATAGTTAGACCAGCTATATTAGAATCATATAATTTAGTAGATTATATTTATTGAGTTAAACATATTTTTAGTCCCTATAGTTTACCCTGATTTGGGTTTTGATCCTTATAGTTTAAAAGTTGTGGTTTTGGTCCATTAAGTTTATTTTATCTAAAAATGTTAGTCCCCCTGATTTTAAAAGGATCTAAACTTGATATTGATACTTTTAATTTTACTTGTGTGTCACTAAATCTGTTAATTATAGTGAAGTGGCTTAATAACTATATAAGATAATATAGAAATAATTCTTGTACAACATGACTCTATAGTTTTAAGCACTTAAATGTTTGACTGCGTTAATTAAAACGGTTAAATTTGAAGATTAAAACAAAAATCCGTTTAAAATATATGGACCAAAATCAAAATTCTTTTAAAGAGTATGGATCAAAACCAAAATTGGAAAGTATGGGGACCTTTTAAAATTACAGGGACTAATAATTTTAGACAGAATGAACTTAACGGATTAAAACTACAACTTTTAAACTCCAAGGACCAAAACCCAAATCAGGGTAAACTATAGGGATCAAAAGTATATTTAATTAACCCTATTTTATTTTATAAAAATTAATAAGTAAAACTTAAAATATTATTTTTTACGCATATTTCAAGTTTTTAGTGTTTAATTAAATACAAATGATAAAAACAATTGAGATAAAATGAATTAATTTTATCTTATTTTCTCATGAGTAAATTTTTTAAATAAAAAATAGAGAATTAAATACTAATTTTATTACCATATTTATTTTTAGAATTAATTAATCACATTTTCCCACTATGGTTCCATTTTTTCAGTGTTTTTAACATGGGAGTAGTTTTTTTTTTTTAAATGAACCAATCAAATCGGGTTAATTCAATTGCCAATTTTCCACCCACTCAAATCGGACCACCGGTTGACCCGGTTTGGTTTTTCTTACTATGGTTTGATGTGTGTGTCCGTTTTCACCCAAAAACCTTGGGTCATCCTTATATTATCCTTAATATATAGAAATGATAGGCCTAAAGCGTACGACTAGCTCAAACCAAAATTCCAACAAACAAAAAAAAATGGCATTAAGGGATAATTCCAAAATCAGGAGAACCAAAAACAGAAAATGGAGAACCAGTGGCCAAAAAAGGGCTTTGCTAACAACTAGGAAAACCAGAAACATAGAAACACAAAAAAAGAAAGAAAAGAAAAGAAAATTGAACACTGGAGGCTCTTTTTCTCTGTGAAAGCTTGGAAATGGAAAATTGAACGGTGGACAAACAACCAAGGGAAGGGAAAATAATCTCTACAGGGGAGGTAACCTTAACATACAAACGAAATCGATGGAATCTAGTGTGATGCTACGACATTCCTTGCTACAAAGACTCAGTAAATCTTTCGCAAAAGACCAGAAAATGGAAATTTCTCGATCACAATTAGACATGGTGTTTGTTACAAAAAGGAGAACCGGAAACATAGCTTCGAAAACCAGATTCTCGTCAGAATACGACTTCGCTGGCCGACTGAACACTGAGAAGCATGGAGCGTGTTTTTATCTTCAAAGGGCATGGATGGGATATAACAAAATTGATGGGAATAAATTAATCAGAATTTTTTACTTCCCTACAAAAAATCCCAATTTTGAGGGAATCAAGATAAGGTGAGAGAAGGGAATGAGATAGCAGATTTTGTATCCCCTTTCCTTCGAAATTTTAAATTAAAAGAGGGTTGGAGCTCATTCTCCTTTCCTTTTCATCCCCTTCCAACCAAACAGGCCTAAATCCCAGGTTCCACTTGCCTTTTGCACTTGGCTTTCCTCCACACCGCGCTACTCCCTCTCTTCCTTTCCTCCGTTCAAGTCTAACTTCCCTTCATCTGCCACTTCTCGCATTCACATCGCAGCATAGTCATTTCTCCTCCCTCACCCATTCACCTCACGTGCCTCAGGCACTTTGATACCTCGGCCTCACAATCCCTTCTCATTTTTCTTCTTCCTCGACAAACAATGAGCAGAGAGCAAGACAGGATTTTTCAAAGAGAGTTCGCCGGAACTTATGATTCTCGACGGAGGATGGGGTCAACAGCGCATGCAAGCTTCATTCCTAGTTCAGGTAACTTACGTAGACCTTCTTCTACTCTCAGATCTCTTCATCTATGTCAGTTTGGGTTTTTGGGGAATGAATATAGTTGAGAAATCAGAAGAGAAGGAGGAAGTTTCACCTATTAAATCTATGTTAATTAGTAAAAGATTAAGTGTTTCTTCAAGCTAAATTGGTGTTGCATGTAGAAGATTGTTGACGAATGTGATTTTATTTTTCTGATCTATGAATATGTGCTGGTCGAACAGTGGTTGAGATGCGTATGAAACCCTGCTCTGTTCTTCAAAAAAAATGTGTGTCGATGTACGTGCTTAATATACCTCCTTCAACCGCCCTCCCATCTTTATTGCTGTGATCTGAATCATATTCAAGGAGGAATATATGATGCTGAAAATCTGGTTAGTGAACGGGAAAAGTGCAGAAACTTAGAGTGTAACTATATTTAACTTACTGTTTCGATGCCTTTAAATACTAAACAATTGTCTCAAGTTATTAAAGCATGATCAAATACTTGAATATGTTGGTTAGGATGGAATTTTGAAGCTGCAACATTTCCAGATTAAAAAACAAATCTGTCCAAGAATTGTAAAGAGGCAAGAGCAGTCATATGTTAATGGAATGACACTATCTTAGTGCCAATATTTAACTTACTTTTATCCTGGACAACTGACTTTTAACAGGTTTTTAGATGGTCAGATGATCTATGTTTATCATGAAAGTTGGTGAGCAGCTAATACTCATTTCAATCTTTAAAAAGAGCCGTCAAATACATTTTTTGAATGAGTGAGTAATAAGTTATGACCCATTAAAATTTGGTTTTGAAATCTGGAATTTGGGAGATTTCCCAAAAGAACAGTAACTTTGGGCACTGATTTGTGAGTATGGAAATCTGTTAATAGAGATTACCATGTGTTTGTGAAAATGTTTAAGCCAAGAGTATCCTTTTTAGAAGAAGTAATCTGGGAGTAGTCTGGTTAGGGATGCAGGGCTTATGGGAATAATTGAGTGCCATATAATTTTGATTGTTGCTATTGTCCTTTTTGAATGAATTAGGAATAGGAATGTAAGGAATCAATGCCATAGATGCGTGTCGAAAGAGATAGGGGAAGTGATTATATATAATAAATTTTCCACTGTATAGGTAGGTGTAGTTAACTTTGTTGACCAAAATCGTAATCTTTTTGAGGGATCAATGTTTTTTTTTTTTTTTCAATAGGTTAGTAAGATCATTACTTATGTAGCGTAAATTCATTCCATTGCTTCAAATTGGTGCGAAGAGTGATTGAGTTTTTAGGTTCCTTAATTTTTGTTCTGTTCTGAATGCAAATTTTTTGAATGCAAGAAATACTTTTTATAGTTTCTCCTTGATGAATTCTTACCCATTAACTCTATTCTCTTCTTTTGGCCAAAAAAAAAACTCTATTCTCTTCTATTGTTAAGAAAGTTTCTTGTTTTATCTCCCTCACCAACAGACAAAAAAGATAAAAATCCTATTATCTAGATCTGAGTTTTGGGTATAGCATTTTGTTGCTGCTGATTTATAAACTTGTGTTTAAGAATCTTCATATTGGCTACGTAAGTTTAGATTGTGTGGGTATAGGAAAGTGACAATTGAGGACTCATATAAATGATAGTTTGTTTTCTGATTTAACTTGAGCGATCTTTTTATGCCAATATTGAACCTGTTTTGTGGTTGGTTGTAGGAATTGCTACATATGAAGTTCATTTTGAAGACGCATAGAATTGCTGGTGAAGATAAAATATTAAAGCAGGTGAATTTTGAATTTTATATCATTGTGTTTATTGTATTATTTTTAAGTTTTTTCTCTGGTTTTTTTATTTAATTTTTTTAATAGAATCTTGTTCTTCTCTTTTGCCAAGAATACTATCTTGTCATGCCTGAGACCTTTATGATCACACTGCCTTCTAGTGAGCCTTGGAAATTAATAAAAAGTCTGCCAAAAAAAAAATATTGCAATTTGTTATTAGACAATGATATTAACATGATCGTGAGTTGGAGCTAAAATAGTTGTTTGTGAATGTTAGGGTTGATCCACAAAAGATTGTATAAATGTGTAGCTGGATGTGAATAATGTGTGTGAATATTTTACTAGTGGAGAAAATTGGAACGTGAGATTCATCAAGATGTGTGAGAATAACACATTCACTGAATTCATTCATACAACTGTTTAGATGTCATAAATTTGTGAAAATTATTTCCTTGATGGAGAGTTAGCAAACTTTTATCATATGGTTCAGGGTCTCTATGTCTTATTAAATTTATTTTTTAGCAAAAAAAAATATTTTTTTTTTAATTTTGCTTGAAATATAGAAATTTTGCAGCAGAGTGTGCAAAGATGGAAGACGACATGAACAATTCAAGCAAAAGATGGAACAACGAATGAAGTAGAAAATTCGGGCTTATTAATTGATTTCCTTGACAACAAGTGTAACCAGAAGTTCTTACGTTTAAATCTATCTTATTCTTAGTGCCTTATGAGCTAGCTAGCCCTTCAACATAGGTTTTTTATTTTATTATAAAATATATTAATATTTCAATGGAGTAATTTTTTTTATTTTGAAAAGATTGAAATATTTTGATTATTGTAAAGATATCTGTGAATATTGCCTAATATATTATAGTTCTTAATTAATTTAGTTTTTCATTGCTTTATTTTAATATTAATTAATAATACATATTTTAATTTAAAATATTTTGTTGATAAAAAATCAAAAAGATTTCAACTTTTATTGGCGACTAATTGTTGCAGCTGAAAGAGCAATAGCGGCGACATTATGTTGCCATTGAAAAGGGTTTTTAGCAGCTAAAATTGGTCGTCACCTGTGAGTTATTTGGTGGCGACCTTTTAAGTCATCACTGATTGCTACTTTCATCGACGACTGTAGTCGCAGCCAATATCCTATATTCAGTGGTGACTTGCCTTTTAAAGGCAAGTGACCTCATTAATTTTCAGCGGTGACAAAATGTTGCGGCTGATTAATTGTCTACTTTCAGTGACTACACGGGTTGCTATGGTTAGCGATTTTTTTGTCATCGTTGAAAATGAATTTTTTTATATTGAAATTAATTTCTTTGGACAATATACCTGTTTAGTTATGACAATTCAAAGCCACCGAAAGGCCAAGGGGAAAATTATTAAAAGGAAAAAGAATACAAATTAAGATGGATGTCAGGATTATTCTCTGAAGGAAGATGTTTCGTTTCTTTGTTTTTCCTCTTTACACTCTTTTACTAATAATACAAATTAATCTCTTTCAATAGCTTTCACTAACAAATCAGTTGTGCATATAAATTAATATATTTTTTAAGGATTTCAGGATGAATCCGACGAACTTGAAGAACCCATAGGAAACCGAAATATGGATGCAGAATCCAATCACATTACACAATCAACTCATCATAGAGATAAAGAGAACCTAGAGTAGAAAAAAGAGAGGAAGTTATTATGCAGAGTTACCAATTTTTCAAGATTTATTATTCTTTTAGCCTCTTCCAATAAGTGCATGCTTATTTCTTAGGATTTGAATTCATGTTCCTTTTCTTACAGGGTAAAGCTGCTTCTCATCTCAACCAACAACTTATTTGTAAAAACAAGAAAGCAAAGAAAAATCCGTACATTACATTTCACCCAAAACCATAGAAAAGACAATAATATTCATCCACCACAAAGTTTTATTAACCATACAGACGCATGCATGCAATTCATATAAATGTTCAGGTAATGTTGAGTCTCTGTGTAACCCAGTCAGGAGAGCCAAAACTAACAACAATGCCATTGAACTCCGATAAAATCAGAGGTATAGCTCTAGAATATTTATATCTTCATCACCTGTTATATATATTTAACAGAATTTAATATAAATGATTATGCATAAAAATGCTGATATAATATTAGAATCATAAATAAAAATGTGAACCTTCATTGCCCCTTATAGGATTAGGCAAGGTTTGGTATGGGGAAGAGTGTTTTGTGGGAAGAAAATGAGAGAATACATATTGTCTTAGGATTGATTTATATTACTCTTTTCGGTGCTGTATATAACATACGAATAACTGGATTATGTCGATAAAAAAAGTTAGTTAAAAGTAACAAGGAAGAATTGGGAATGAAACCTTTACTGAGAAATTAATTAGAAAATAGGACATACTATGACACCTTTGTGTAAATTTATTTGCATAATGTAGAATGTCAGTTATATAATTTAAAAAGTCTCATTCCACAATTAATTTTTCAATTTAGAATTTATCTCCAATTCTCTCAAGTAATAAATGCATAAAAAATGGGATTAGACATCTCAGTAGTTCGGTTCTAATTAGTGTATAGAGGAAAGCTCATGATCAACGTCAGTAAGGTGCGCTTCAATTGAAAGAGGATTAATGATCATGGAATAAGCCGAAATTAGCCAACTCATTGTAACTTCGATAAAAAAGGGTAAAATGGGTATACACTCTAAGCATTGGAAATATATTGTTCCTTCTTGTTATTGTATTAAAAAAAAAGATTGTTTAGAGGAAATCATGTGCATGTTGTATACGTATAGTAGCACTCTGTTGTATTGAAGTGGTTGGACTAAAGGCCATATAAACCGCAAAACCGAATTATCTAACCGTGTGATGAGATGACTGATACAATCTTGAAGATTAATTTCATAGTGGTTTAGGTATTATTGTATTGAGTATAGCACAAATGGATTAGTTTGCCAAATCCTGATTAATAACATGTAATTAAAAGGAACCATGCTCATGATGATCTGATATCGTCCAATAAATTAAAGGTCGACCTCAAGTCTCAATTTTGAAGAAGATCCATTGATATATATAATAATGGGGTCAAGGATCATATCCAGCACTGCATTTTGTGCAGCAGCAATAGTGGTAATTCTATTGGCTTTGCTTTCACCTAATGCATTCCCACAGCAAGAAGAGCCATTCAAGTCCATGGCTGGATCTCTCCGTGTACGTCCTAAACCCTCACATATCGTCACCTTCCTCAAATCCACAACAACAACCTCCTTCACTCGAAGATGACGGCAATGCAGCGGCGGCATTCGTCTTCCAACGTGTGCTGACAGAGAGACCAGAAAACAATTCCACGGTTGTTGGCAAAGCAAAGGGATTTATAATTCCTACGCAACAATTTGCGCAATCGCCATTCAATGTCATATACCTAACCTTTGAAACTCCAGAGCGTTCGGGCAGCCTCAGTGTGCAAGCTACGAGGTCAGGTGGTGAGGAGGACATTGAAGAATTTAGAGTCGTTGGAGGCACAGGTTCGTTTGCTTTTGCTCATGGTGTTGCGGTTTTTACTGGCACCAATATGGGTTCAAGTCATGTTGATGCGAGTTGTTATGTCAGACTTTATCTTCAATTTCCAAATCAATCTCCCAAGAAGCCAGCCTGATATAGAATGCTACTTCTTTTAGCTTTTTTATTTGTCAAAGAACTGTCATTTTCTTATTATTGGAGGAAATCATATTTAATATATTGTCAGACATTAAATGTAAACACATTTCCCAGTGTGATTTTAAAACATTGGTTCTTTATATTATAAGGTTAGCCCATTACTAGTCTACTTCTTTTAGCTTTAGTTTGCCCATTCTTTTCCACGTATTCAAGCTCTTTCCAGCCATCTTATTGGCCATTCTTATGTAGATCACATGCGTACGTTCCTTGAATATGGTTAGATAATTCTAGACCTTTTGTTTGAACTAATTAGTTCTATGAAAATATCTGTGGCTCTTTTATTGATGAAATTCAGACTCATTAGGAAAAGAATTGAGTGCCCATGCCCATGCCCATGCCCATGCGTTGACTGTGAATTGGAATTGTTATTCGAAGAGTGAAGAGGTTATCGAGTCCCATATCGATGGATGTGAAAGGGTGGGAGTGGGGAGATGGGAAAAAAAAGGAGGTTGAACTGGTGAATGTGGTTCCTCTTCTTTGCCCCTGAGGCAATGACTCAGCTAGTGCAAGTTGAAAATTATTTACAAAACCCTCTTAGTGCTCAATTCTACTCCCCCCATGCTAATAAGAGAATATCTACATGTAAGTAAAAAAAATATGGTTAACTTATATTAATGACACTTTCAAATATTATTAATATTTTAAAATTATTAATACATATTGAGTTTAGACCAGATTTCATTCATCGGATTACTTGGAATGTAGTATGGAACTTCAATTTTGCCTTATTTTTGTGGAAGCCAAGATTTTAACATAATAATTTGTTATGATCTTTCCAATACCTAGATAACAAATAATGAGAGTAAGGGAAGTTCAAAGGACACACACATTTATATTAGTTGTTGGGTTATAGTTTGAGAAAATTACAGAAAGAAGAAGAAATTACAGATAACGGAAGAAGCTAATCAAGGAGGAAGAAGAATAGCTCAAGGAAAAGACACTTTACAAATATCTTCAACACCTCTACACTGCTTACCTTTCTACTTATATTCTCATCTCTAACCCTACATGGATGCCACCCATTTGAGCCCATTTTAATAAGCTTTTGGCCCATTTCTTCCAATAAGGCCCATGCATTTCTGGACCAGGACATTATTCCAATTCAAACCATAAAAATTTATATTATTAGTGATGAGAGAGACGGTGGTGAGCAAAACAAAGAGTACAATCGGGAACGGGCTCAGCACGATTAAACCCATTTAAGTGAAATATTGGGCTTGTGATTTTGAGCTCTAAAAAGAAATTGAGCCTAAAAAGGCCAACTATATAAGGTCCCTGGCTTAAAAGGGTTGGTACATTTAAATTAGCCCTATGAACTTAATTTTGTACAAATAAGTTCATGTCTTTTGAAAGGATATCCTCATAATTTTACTGAAGAGTGTTGGGATAATGTATTGAAAGAATTGAAAGAAAAGCTAGTTTCAGGCAAGATTGAAATGCACTGATAGGTGAACTACTTCAATTAATTCAATTAAAAATTAAATGCACAATTATATGGTGAATGGTTTATGAATAATAATAATAATTTCAGTAAAAAAAAGTTATGAAATTATAGTATATATATGGATGTCCATACTATTCAAAAAAGACTTTTCACCTTCCTTCCCATATTGAATGGCATTATACCTTATAACCTCAAATTGAATAGTTTCTAGCATTTATCGCATGTAACATCTAATTGTACAGTTATGTTGATTTATTCTCCTTGTAATTTGTAACTTATTAGATTAATATCCAATGTTAGTTCCCTATAAATAGATGTGTTGTATACACATTTGAGTATATACAATGAAAAAAGAGAGAGCCCCTCTTTATTCTCTCCTTCAACTTTCTCTCATCTTTTCCATCTCTCCATTTCAATCTCTTATGTATTCTTTTATTTTCATAGCATGTTATCAGCACGAAACTCTACCAAATGTATTCATGGCATTTTGTTGAAACATATAGATTGATATTGTTCCTTGCATGAAGTGATCAAAATTGGTAGTAGATGTGAACCCCGATGGACAAGTGCATTGAGGCAGTGAGTTGATGACATGGATTATGGGCATGTGATATGCAGAAGAGGGCTATGGTGGTACTGAACCCCAATTGCCAAATCTGCCTCTATAACCAAATTTGTTTGAGACCTCATAGACATAGCACTATAGATAGAGTCCAAACATGAGCACTACATATAGTGATAGAAGTGCTGGAGAGGGACTCTAGATAAAATTGGCCTACCATTGTGCAAAGATAATGGGCATACTACTGCTGAATGTTTCCTTTAGGATCATTTGGTCCTCTCATCCCAGGTACGTATTCTTCGAATTCATTATGAATTATTGTAGTAGTGTTAAGGAAAAGATATGGTTTTGATATACAGATTAAGACTTTCAGCCATATTGTGAATATGCCAAAGGCATTAAAATTAACATTGGCATTGATAGGTCGTACTCTATCAAAGAAATTGAAGCTTATTATCTGCCAAGTGAATTGATGAGAAATCATTATTTATAATGACATTTGCATGTCAGCTGTGTGAAACTGCCTATTTGACACTAAAATTCAGATTTGATTTGCTTTATAAAGGTACTCTAATGGGGCTTAATGTCAAGGACATTAACTAGTGACTAGATGCTTGATTTTAAGGCTCAAAATGTATGAAAGCCATTGTCTCTTTTTGGAGGAAAAAAATGAATTATTGTTGCAGCCAGAAGAGACAGTTACTTTCTTCCCTTATATAAAAGGAGTAAAATGACAACATCTATCATATTGTAATAGCCATTTACAACATTGTGAAAACGTTGTATCATAATGGATGTATATTGATTGCTATTTTACTCATTACAGGCATTAGTTATTAACAGTTTATCAGTGGTCTAACCATAGTTTACTGTTTAAGTTATTGAATTTCGTTTCATTACTTTAATATACATACCAAACAGTAAATCCTCTCGTGCTCCTACAATGCCTATAAATATATGTTACCCCAGGGGATGTGTTCTGTGACTTGGGTTTTTATGAGATTGGTTGCATGAGTTTTATAGTCCCATACTGTGTGACTGGGATTATGGGATTTGAATAATTACTTTCATTGTGATCGTTATTTTATAACAAGCATATGATGATCTTGGAAATTTGGTACAATGAAATAATTATTTTTTTTCATTTTTATATTAAAAGATGGGAAATAATATGAAGCTGGAAAATTCATTTCCATTTATTAATAAACTGATGGTTATCTTTGTTATTACATTGTATTTCCATTGGTGTATTACTATTGATGGGAGGCTTTATTGCTATTGGGTATTACTTATTAGTGAATATATAATTGGTTTTAATAATAATTTGTAACCTCTTGTCATAATTTCATCGACTTAATCTCTCCTTTATCTCATGAAGTTTTTAAAAGAATGTCTTTAACTGCTTTCACGAGTATTAGTATATTAGCATTAAGCATTAGGTTAATAGCTGTCAAGGCTTATTAAAATGCTGTAATACTGATTAGGGGAATCAGCTTCTCCATCTTGGCGATTCACATACTCACTGTCATAATATTTTAAGATTATATAGAATGTGAAAACAGAATAAACAATGATGAAGTTATTTGCAGTAAATAGGCTTATGTGTAATTTACGTTTTGAATAATAGCAAAGTATGAGTCATAAGTGCCATGAGGATTAAACCGTGATATGTGTTTTTAATTCATTCAGTAAGTTTTGATAACATTAAATTGGTGAGAACAATGAATATGAAATTGAATGTGGTGCCAACGTTTTGATGGATGAAAGTTTTATTTGAATAATAATTTGTTACCGTTGTCCATGATTGTGACTTGTGAAGTTATGGTTGACAATATAGTCTTGTCACTGTCATGATACTTAATAATCTCCATAATTTTGATGTAAGGTAGTGTTATACTTATTGTGAGTCACCAGATCATTTTCCATGTGAAATTCTAACTTTAACATATATTGTGTAAAGACATTCAAATTTAATGGGAATGGAATGAGACTATATGGTAAGATTCTAATTTAATCAGAATCATAAGATGAGAAATGCATGAAAGTGTGGGGGTAGTTAGTAGCCTCTTATTTGTAACGAGGTACCTTACAATCACTTTGGCAAAATAAAAATATGGTTGTAAAATTATATAAATTGCTGGCCTCCCTTTAAAAATATTAAGGTGCATTCTGAATTAAGTGAAGACTACATTATTTGCTATTAAGAGCAACTTTTGTGAATTATCAAATTATACATGTTGCTTGAAACAAGCATTACATGTGTATGAAAATTTAATCATTTATCTAGTGTAAAGATAAATGTTTTTAAATTTTTATGATTAATGGATGTATGTCTATCTTGGTAAAAATATGCATGATTATGCATGACTATGATGAGCATTGAATTTTGATATGGATGGCATATTAGTGATAGCTTCAAATTTGATTTGACAACATTGCCAAACCAAATGTGATTTTAGATGTTGAAATCATGAAGGGATAAGAATGTGGATGATATATGATACTTAGACATGTTGCCGAATTTGGCTGAGTCATTGTGTGAATATTCCTTATGATACTAACATGATTTTTGAAGTGACTTTTGTAGCTCAATCTATGTATGCACAAATTTGGAGAATTTGTTGTATTGATAAATTATAATACCTATGATATAGCTTATCTATATGGAGATTGAGTGTATATAAATATGCATCATATGAGAGAAATAGACCACTTGAGGGATACTATAACAGTGAATTCCCGTTGTATGTATTGAGATATACGGATGTTAACTAAACTTCAGTTTTATATGGAAAAATCCACTATGATTATTCACCTTTAGTGGTGGTCAAAATAAATATTATGTGAATAAACGTTTTAATACTATGGAATTGACTAAAATTGGATGCCTAAGTTGTTGAAAAATTATTGGCAAAATTTTAGTGTGAAACCGACATTTTATGTCGATGGGTTGAGATTTATTGTTAGCGTCACTTTAGCATCTGATCGAGTCACATATATGATACAACACATTATTGAAAGATTATTTATTGATATCCATGGAAGAACTAAAAGATTCTTCATAAACAGCCAACATATTGTGTGTGCTGCTTGTTCTCAAAGAAAATTAATTATAATTTGAAATCGATCTCTATATTTTTGAAAATATATAAACTTATGTGGGCCCATTCGAAAAGCATGTGAACCATACAAGTATTCAATAAGTTTGATAGATGCATCTATAATATGGTTACATGTGTGATTATTAGTAGCTTGCAACCTGAAGTTTGCAAGATTGTTCGAATAAATCATTATGTTTATGAGTGCACGATTTCTAGATTATACGATTCATAATCATTTATTAAAGCCTCCATATACGGCTTGAATAATGCTTATGAGAGCAATATTTTCATTTCAAAGTTGGCATATCTGACTTGATATATTGCAGCACTTATCCACATCAAGCCAACAAAATACTCCCACTGAAATGAGCTTTTGGTTAGGAGCCAGATATTTTCCATCTTAAAAGTTTGAATGTACAATGTTTATTATTACTGATCCACCACAATTCACATAGATGGAAAGTTGAGATGAATTTGGGCAAGATCCTCCTCCTTGTTTGTCTTCGTATGAAACAAAATTGTGTATCTAAAAGGAACAAACGTGTTTTATGAGGCTTGTACCGTATTATTAGATTAATTTCATTTGATAAAGTTTTTCCACGAGAGGGAGAAATTAAGTAGCTGGAAAAGAAAATATATTGAATGCTTCATTGCTATCAAATTTAGATCCTCAAATATGACAGTATGAACCTGAAATTCATCGAATATAGCATTCATGAAATATCGCAAAGTAGATGTTATTACTGACCTAAATAAGTATAATTAAATCTCATCTTCCAGCTAAAAATCCTCCAATAAGCATAAATGAAAATGGGACATGCCTGAAGCATAAGAAACCAATCGATCACAAATATAGTATCTTGGATAAAGATGAACATATTATTAAGATTATCAAGTTGGGGAGGCTGGCACTCTAGAAGAGGCCGAGACGTAACTAGTAGAAAAAACCTTAAGAGAGGTTCAGGTACTTGAAAAGGAATATTGAGATTTTGATCAGTTATGTCACAATGAAAAAAATGGAACTGAAAAAGACAAAGATGTTGACAACAATTTTGATAATAATATCACATGATCAAATGAGGATCTTATACATAAATATGTCATACAAGATAGACAAACAAGTGATTGGCCAAGATGAAAAGAAAAGATGCAATTAAAATACAATTATGTTATTTCAATATGAGAATTATGGACTTACAATCCAAACACATGAAATACAAAGTTATATGATACGTGAACATTTATGTGAAAACAAAGGTTTTCACAATAGTATGATGATTATGATGAGATCTAATATTTTGTGGTGGATGAAAAATAATTACTAGTTTGGAAGGATATGAAAATAAAATATGCATCTATTGAATATTATTATAGCCTATGCATATGGCTCAAGTGAAAATCTTTGAAGGATCTAACATAACAGAAGCATTTGCCTACAAAATATATTGATTTAATGGTTTAGATGTCCTATATATTTATTCTATGGTAATATATGTTGTGATTAAGTTTTTGCAGGTACACCAATGGATAATAAAATTGAGATTTGATATGATGGTTTTATCAAAAATATTATGAGCTCATTATATTTGGAATAAATTGGATATGTGGATGCATAACATATGATGGTTATTTTCATGACAACTTTTCTTTTGTGATTTTCGTGGTGCATAAGGTAAATGGAGAATTTATGGAATATTCAACATATCCAGAAAATATGACAAATGAATGTATGCATAGTTCATGTAACAAAAGGAGATTAGTTGCTTCAGAAACCATCATGACAATCACATTTGAGAAGATGTAATCACAATGAGTTATATTATCATCAGGGGCAGTAAAAGTGATGTCGTTATGATATGAAGAAATAAAATTAATACTATCTTCATGGGGAGAAAAGATCATGTTGTACCCTTTTTTCCTTAACCAAGGTTTTGTCCCATTGGGTTTTCATGGTAAGGTTTTTAATGAGGCAGCTTCAATATATATATTGTGTCCTCTTTTTCCTTCACTCGGTTTTTTCCCACTAGATTTTTCCTAGTAAGGTTTTAATGAGGCACAATATTTTTATATGGGTATCCAAGAGGGAATGTTATGAAATTATAGTATATGGATGTCTATACTATTCAAGAAAGACTTTTCACCTTCCTTCCCATATCGAATGACATTATACCTTATAACCTCCCATTAAAGAGTTTCTAGTATTTATCCCATGTAACATCCAATTGTACAATTATGTTGATTTTTTCTCCTTGTAATTTGTAACTCTTTATATTAGTATCAAATGTTGGTTCCTTATCAATAGATGTGTTGTATACACATTTGAGTATATACGATGAAGAGAGAGAGAGAGAGAGAGAGAGAGCCGCTCTTTATTCCGTCCTTCAACTTTCTCTCATCTTTTCCATCTCTCTATTTCAATCTCTTATGTATTCTTTTATTTTCATAACATGGTAGTAATAATTTAGTTTATTTGCACACTAATATTTAACCAGGATTAACTCAAGTGAACATGCATGGAAAATGAAAGCATATGTATTGAAATAGAATAGATTGACACAGGATAGCTCAAATAAGAATTTTTAAAGTTTAATTCTGGAAACGCTTGTATCCATAATTTGTACTATGCACGAAATCAATTATTTGAAATCCTATAACAATTTCCCTTTTTAACCATGTAATTGTATTAAGACTTAAAGCCTAGTTTTCCTATCACACATTCCAGAAGATTCATGAATTCGTCTCCAGCTCTCTCATCCGCCCCGTTTATCACCGCCAATTGAAGGGACAGCCAGTGGGCCGTGACAATCACAAACGCCACCATCATGGGCCCATATGCAACCCAATCTATCCCCCACTTGGGCCGGCCCAACAATCTCTTGACATCAAACTCCACAACCACATATTCGGTGAAGCACAAAGAAGCATGTGACCTCCCATGTGGGACCATCACGCGTGAAGTAGTAAAATATCAGATGAGGGCTTGGCAAAAAAAAATATCAGATCAGGGACGGAGTCAACCTGGTAGAGACCACTACTAGAAAGAAGCCGACGAGGTTGAAGGAGATCTGAGTCAGCCTGATAGAGTTTTTGTCATGTGGAGTTCAGTTGAAAACAATTTTGCCAATAATAATGATATAATAATAATAAAAGATAAGGGATTGAGTCGGGCAAAAAATTTATGTGATACTTGTTATAGTTAGAGCGAAAAATGATTGCACGGTGCATGAACCAAAACATTACAATAGTAACGTTTACTGATGATGCATCACATCAGCAAGGTTAATGATAAAATGAATAATTCCTTTAACTTCATTTAAACAAAAAAAAAGTTTAATAGTTATAAAAAAAACTAATATCCTAAAAAGTTTTTTATATACTGGTATATTATCATTTATTTTATTGGTAAACCAGACAAAAGAGGGTTCCAATATGGAAGATAGCCTATTACGTGGCGGCCTCGGGCTTCAATTTTTCATGACCTACTCATTTATTTATTTGATTAATGTACATTTTCACCATGTAAGTTTTTGGTGAAGCGATTTCGCCCTAAAAGTATAAAAATGCAGAACGAAGAGGCAAACGGATATTCATCATGTCATAGGTGTCTATATCACTCTTCCTTCAAGAAAACTTCCAGCGCCAAATTGCTCCTCTGAAAAACTTCTAGAGCGAAATTGTTCATCTGAGAAAAATTCTGGGACGAAAAAGTATATTTTTCAAGGTAACATTATTCCATGTGATACATGATGTGACATCATATCCTACATTGCAGACATCCTTTTGCCTCTCTGTTAAATAAGGGTAACATTGTTATGATTTTATACTTCCAAGATGAAATTGTCCAACCAAAAATTTTTAGAAGAAATACGCTTTTTCAAAAAAACTTCTGGGGTAAAAGGGCACCTTAACTCTTATTTATTTTGATGCCACTTGAAAGCGACGCTGTCGGGTTGCCATAAGTCATCACATAATGACAGAAACTTAACTTTCCCTTTTTGGGCAAAACACTTAACCAATATAGTATTATCACAATTTTCAAAAACCAAGCAATTAGGGCTCTTTGCTTCTGTTTTCTATTTTTTATTTTCAAAACTTTTTTATAAAAATTTTTAAAAATGTGTTTAGATAATTGTTTTAAAAATTACATTTAAAAATAAATATACTTAAGAAATCGGGTGTGGTATTTTTTTAAATGTGCATGCAACCAAAAAGTGAATTCCTAAAGTACCCTTCCCCAACTATGGTGGATGGGTTTAGGTGGGAGGAATATTTTGGGGGAATGTTACTTAAGAAATTTCATATTTTAACAGCATAAAAATTATATAATATAACCTCTTGTATTTAATATAATGTTTAGTTTGCTAATTTGGGGGAAGAAGTTAAATAATATGAGTTCCATGTATCTAATACCCCAAAGAGAAACATTTAGGGTATTTTTGCCCTTTAAACTCTGCATAATTTGGCTAACAAATATGTACTGTTAGATTTATTAATGGAGGGATGATATCACCCCCTTTTTAACATTCTGGAGCAAAATTGCCCTCTTTTAACCTTCAAGTATAGAATTGTGCCTTTGAGAACTTTTAAATGCCCTATGCTCCTCAGAGAAAACTTCCAAATCATTTTCCCTTTTAACCCTAAAACTTCTAGTGTCATTGCCATTACAAAAAAAAATTAACTTTCAGCTACGACACAATAGATGCCGCTGAAAGTATTGTCGTTGAAAGTTTTGGTGGTGACAAAAATAAATTGGCGTGGAAAAAACTTTAACCGGCTACATTTGTTGCCGTTGAAAGTACCCTTTGGTAGTGACTTTTTTGTCACCGCAGAAGGGTATCTTCAGCGGTGACTTTTATTGTCGCTGTCAAAGGGTACTTTCAGCGATGAAAAAAGTCACTGTAAAAAGTATTTTCAAAATTATTAAAATAATAATAATTTACTCCCGAGATTGCCACATCATTACTGGTCTGAGTCACGTCACCAATGACTAATACATCACCACAATTCCTTCCACACCATGTGTTGCCACATATATGCCATTGCCAGTTGAGCTGCAATGATTACATATTTTAAATGCATATTTAAATATATCATATTTTACTATATAATAAATTATAGGCATTTCTACACACACTCATTTAGGTATATATATTATTTGTATATATATGTATATATACAATATCTAATATTATTAAAAACTAAAAGTAAACTGAATGATAATTTTAATGCATATGGCTATTATTTTTATATTTGTATTTTAATTTTATATATAGTATATTATTGATTGAATAATATATTATTTAAATGTATTAATATTTTTATAAAATTATATAATTATTAATTTCATAATTTTTTAAAAAAATATTATTTTTAGGTAAAAATTTATTTTTAATAAAAACATTTTACAAATAAAATAAAATAATATTAAAAAAATATTTTTAATTTAAAATTTAAAATAAATTTCTAACCTTCAGCAGCGACAAAAATAATCGTTGCTGAAGGTAATAAATTTAAAAAAATTTAGATAATTAAATTTTAAATTAAAAAATTTCTTACATTAAGCGGCGATAAAAAAAGTCGCCGCTGAAGATAATAAATTTTAAAAAAATTAGAAAATTTTAAATTTAAAAAAAATTGCCTTTAAAGCAGATAGAAAAAGTCACTGCTGAAGTTAATAAATTTTAAAAAATTTAAATAATTAAATTGTAAATTTAAAAAAAAATTCTTACCTTCAGTAGCAACGGAAAAAGTTACCACTGAAGATAATAAATTTTAAAAATTTAAATAATAAAATTTTAAATAATTATAAATTTAAAAAAATTTAAATAATTAAACTCTAAATTTTGAAAGCAACAAATTTAAATTAAATTTTAAATAATTTTTTATTTTCAACAGCGACTTATAAGAGTCGTCGCTGAAAGTCTAAACTTCAGCGGTGACAAAAAATTATCACCGTTGAAGGGCCCCTTTAGCGGCAACGAAAAAGTCGCCGCTGAAAGATACCTTTTGCCGCCGATAAATGTACCCTTCAGCGCGATGTTTTTGTTGCCACTGAAAGTCATCGCTGAAAGTGTTTTTTTTAGTGATACTTTTGCATAAAACTTTCAGAACAAATTTTTCCATTAACTCATTTTAAATACTAAAAACATTTTGAAACACTGACATATTTAGTTTTCAAAATAATTATGATCATTACAAAAAAATTCATCATTTAATCATACCAATGATATTAGGATCAAAGGAATGAATTTGAGTTTGTTTGCCAACATTCTAGAATCACTTTCACATAGGGCGAGACAAAACTTCTCTCACATACATACCTCGGATTACGTACAATCACCTTTCAAAAATTAATCCAAACAAGCTCGAAAACATGGTTCTTAACGTTCAATAATAAAATTGAAAATATGTATTAAATTAACGTACAGAACCAAATGTGTAATTTTGCCGTCAAAATAACATCGATGGGTTTTAATTTAAATCAATGTTCAGCTCTTCAATGGCTAGGCCATCCATAGATACACATAGAGAATAGTAACAACTTTACTAATTGTATCAAATATTCTATTATTCTTCTTTATTCTATTTTTTCCACATCAGATGACATGGCCTTTTAATTATCATAATCTAAAATAGTTATGCAACACATGCATAAAGAGGATGTTCTTCAAAGTGATAAGCTTTTCCAATATTGATGGTCCAAATTTAATTTTTTTTTTATTTTTATAAAAACCTTATTTTAATGAGTATAAAATATAAAATAAAATTAATATTTTAACTATTATATTTTCAAATAATGATTTTTATTAAAATATTGCTAGTTTAAAAAATCAAATTTAAACCGTCCAGAATCAGATCTGGATGGTATCATTACAAAAAAAAAATTGACTTTCAGCTACGACTTTGAAAGTATAATAGTCGCCGCTGAAGGTCTTTCAGCGGTGACAAAAAAGTTGTCATTGAAAGTTCCGTCACTGAAAGTTTCGGCGGCGACAAAAATAAGTCACCATTGAAAAGACTTTTAGCGTGTTGCCGCTGAAAGTACCCTTCAGCTGTGACACAAGAGTCGCCGCTGAAGGGTATCTTCAGTGGCGACTTTTATTGTCGCCGCTAAAGAGTACTTTCAACGGCGACAAAAGTCACCCCTGAAAGTATTTTTAAAATTATTAAAAAATAATAATTTCAAAATTATTAAAAAAAACAATTTACTATGGTGACTGGTACATCATCATTGGTCGGGGCCACGTCACAGATGACTGCCACATCATCACCATTCCTTGCACGCCACATGTCGTCACATATATGCCACTTCACTTACGCCACGTCACAATGCCAGGTGTCACCACCTGGTAAATCTTAAGTTTTGTCTCTTTCAGGAGTCGAACCTCTAACCCCTTGGCCATGTGCTTGAGCCTTTTGCAATTGAGCTATAATGACTTTACATACTTTATAGACATATTTAAATATATATAATATTTTACTATATAATAAATTATAAACATTTGTACACACACATATTTAGGTATATATATTATTTGTGTATATATTTATATATACAATATCTAATATTATTATAAAGAAAATAAATTGGATGATAACTTTTAATTTTATATATAGAATATCATTGATTGAGTAATATATTATTATAATGAACTAATATTTTTTATAAAATTATAGAAATATTAATTTAATTTTTTTTATTTCTTAAAAATATTATTTTTACATAAAAATTATCTTTAATAAAAAATTTTACAAATAAAATTTGAAATAAATAATTTTTAAATAATTTAAAATTAAAAAAAATTCGTACCTTTAGCGGTGACAACAAATATCACCGCTGAAGGAATTATGTTTTTTTTAAAAAAAATTAAATAATTTAAAATTAAAAAAATCTTAACTTTCAGCGGCGACATTTTGTGTCGCTGCTAAAGATTTTAAATTTTTTAAAAAATTAAAAAATTAATTTTTAAATAATTTAAAATTTAAAAAATCTTAACATTTAGCGGTGACAGTAAAAGTCGCCGCTGAAGGTATTAAATTTTAAAAAAATTTAATTAATTTTTAAATAATTTAAAATTTAAAAAAATTCTTACCTTCAGCAGTAACAGAAAATGTCGCCGTTGAAGGGTCACTTTAGCGGTGACAAAAAAGTTGCTTCTGAAAGATACCTTTTGTCGTCGCTGAAGGTTTGTTTTTTTGTAGTGTATAGCTCTAATGAGTTGGAGAGCTAATCACTTTGATGAAAATCCTAACTGGATCTTATACGGTAATACACATACCCATATATATATATATATTTGTGCATTGGATAATTTTTCAATGTAGACAATGCTAGTTGCTAACATCACTATTATAGTGGTTAATTTTTATCTTGGATATAGAAACTAGATGATTAATTTAGTAAAATTAATAAAATCAGTTATTTAAAATATAACAATTTCACTGTTAGTTTGTGGACATTCAATTATGCTATGGGTTCGAGATTTGGTACCTGCTCTCCAATATAAAAAAATTTGGAAAAAAATAAGTGATCGTTGGTTTACCTCAAATATCACTTTTTAAATGTGAAACAATAGGATACTTTGCAAAGAAAATTATAAATTTAAAAAACAAAGCATATTGAAATCTTATATTTATGATCAAAATAATTAAGCAACCCTCCCAACTAATTCTTTTAGTCAGAACTGGAGCGAAGTTAATAGTATCTATCTTCAACATCAGGATATCTTATACGCAAATCATATCCAACATGTGTAGTCATTTCCTATTAATTCAAAAACATAGCTAGCCATTCAACATCACCCGATCAGAAGAATAGCCCATTGTTGTGCATGCAAGCCACCACACCATTTATTAGCCCAATAAAACATATTAGTATTTATGGACTATCATTCTCACATTCTCAAGTAACGTGCGATTTTATTATTTTGATAGTACCACTCATTTTACAACAATTTTAATGTATCAAACATAACTCTATTTATGGAGAGAGCCGGGAGAAAAATGAAGAATCGAACTCAGCATCTACGCCTTGAGTACGTAAACTTAGCTCGAGAAGTAAAAAAAAACACATCTGTTTAATATAATCAAGCAGTGTTATCTGTAAACAGAAAAAACAAAAGCAGAAAGAAACGAGTCATTTTTAAATATCTAGCCCTTGACTAAATAAAATTATCTTGAGAAGGAAAAAAAATATCTGTTTAATATAATAACGGAAGGAGCCTAATTTGTAAACATGAAAAAGAAGAAAAAGAAACGAATCATTTTCACCCATCTAGGCCATGAGTGGGTAAAATTATCTTGAGAAATGAAAAGGACCCTGACTGACTTGTTTGTCAACCTCTTCCAGAATCATTTTTATGTAAACTAAGACAAAACTTCTCTCACATATTTATCATAAATTGTGTAAAATCACTTTGTAAAAGTTAATCCAAACAAGCTAATAATCAATGAGCCTAATCAGTAATTTGTAAACAATAAAGAAAAAACAAAAGGAACGAATCAATTTTAACCATCTTGCGCTTGAGTAGGTAAAATTGTCTTGAGAAGACAAAAGCTCATAAGTTTAATATAATCAAGTAAAGAGCCTTATATATTTTTGATAATTTGTAACAGGAAAAAAAAAAAGAAAAACAAACAAATCATTTTCAAGCATGTAGCCTTAGAGTAGGTAAAATTGTCTTGAGACAAAAGCACATTACTTTAATATATAATCAAGGAAGAAGGCTCATATATTTGTAAACAGGGCAAAAAAACGAAAGAAACGAATCATTTTCAACCATCTAGCCTTTGAGTAGGTAAAATTGTTTTGAGAAGACAAAACAAGACAAAAGCACATTAGTTTAATATAATCAAGGAAGGAGCCTCATGTATTTGGAGACAGGGAAAAGAAGAAAAAGAAACCAATCGTTTTTAACCATCTAGCCCTTGAGTAGGTAAAATTATCTTGAGAAAGTAAAAAAAGCACACTAGTTTAATATAATCAAGGAGCCTAATCTGTAATTTGTAAACAGGAAAGGGAGAAAAAACAAAAAGAAACGAATCATTTTCAAACAGGTTGCCCTTGAGTAGGCAAAATTATCTTGAGAAGACAAAAGCACATTTGTTTTATATAATCAACAAAGGAGCCTTATATATTTGTAAACGGCAAAAAAAAAAAAAAAAAAAAAA
>QFDD01001404.1:0-31212 GCA_006871305.1 Vachellia collinsii
ATTGGGATTACCACTGGGCTTCAGTTGTGCTGGAATAGAGGCTATAGGACAATAGTCATATGGACGGATTGCATTGAAGCGATGAACTTGATGTCTCGAGAGTGTCATTTCAACCATCCTTTCAGAGATATCATTGATGATGCTAGATCCTATTTCCATAGGGATTGGCATGTTATGATTAATCATAAGATTAGAGAGAACATGTATATGGCGGACTATTTAGCGAAGATGTCGCATAGTATGACGAACCACTTTTGTATCTTAGATCGTCCCCCACCCCTTGTTCATGGGGTGACGATAGTTGAAGGAGGTTGTTTTTAGGCTCTCCTTTTTATTTTTGTACTCTTTTGAGTAATGTTATCAGTATTATTCAAAAAAAAAAAAAAAAACTGCTTAATCGGTGTCTTTATTATCTATATAGATTTATTTTTCAAAAAAAAATAATTTTTATGTATTTACAAAACATTAACCGTACAATAAATTTGAACGATCAACATCCAGCTAGAATGAAGCTTCATTACAGTGAAGAGAAGAGAATCTGCAAAGGACTTGGCTGGCACTCACTGAGACACAACCTTTTCTTTGTGGCTCTGTCTCTTGCATACTTTAAAAGTAATATTGCTTTAGAATAAAGAGTTGTTTGTGAGGACAGCGCGCGCGCACCCACACACACATTGGGCCTGTTTGGCAATCACGTTGGAAAGGATAAGCAACGTTGATTCAGCCATAACGCTCCTTTGCCATATGATGGGTGTTTGGCAACCCCTCAGGGCAGAAGGCCGTGTGCTGGAAAAGCTCCTTTTGAGCAGAAGCAAGAAATTCTTGTGTTAGGCGTCGGTGAAGTTGATTAACCGTTGGAGTGCAATAAATGATGGGTCAGCAGCATTAAATTCCCGTTCAAAAAAAAAAGGACAGCATTACTCATCTTCAATGGTGACACTGGTGATGCATTTTCACTAAAATGTACATCATCTTTAACACAGATGAATCATGTTCATGACATAATTAGAGATCAAATTATACAGATTTTATGATCTAAATAATTTTGTAATATTATTATTAGTTGGACAATTTTACTTTTCAATGGCATGCAATATAAATATATTTTCTTTTATTCCATTTTTTATTATTTTATTTTTCGGTAGTTTTATCACAATATATAAAATAATATATGTGTATTAAAGATATTCATACTATTTTAAGTAATTTTCTACCAAAAGTCACTTCTCTAACGTTTATCCAAACATAAATGCATTCTACCAAAATGCATTTTGAATCTAACATTTATTCAAACATAAATACATTCTGGATAAAAGTCATTTTTCAAAATATACTCTGAGTAAAAGTAATTCTTCCAACGATTTTTCAAATGGCCCATTCTCCAGCTCAGATCAAGCTTACATCTCCTTCTAAACGTGGGCGCTTATAATAAATGTTAAAATAGCTAAAATGACTCAAGAAAAATCACGATATTAAAACTCCATTCCAGCTAATTGGTGTGATTAGTGAATCGGTTTTTAAGTGGACGTAATATTTTTTAGATAGGTCTACCACATTGGATTTTGTAATCAATTCCAGTATATCATATTTGTGGTTTAATTAAGTATATATATATATATATTTGTTGGATTATGTATTTACACATGAATATTGTTTTATTTATACATGAATATTGTTTATACGTTTAATAACTTTTCCCCCATAGATATGCTTGTTGAAATACTTTTTGCTTTGGTGGGGGTGACTAAGGCTTTTTATTTGTTTGAGAATATATGCCTGATTGAAAAGCCGCTTTTGGAAAATGCCATCTTTTTTAGTAATTAAGATCTGATTAGGGATTGGTTTAAGTCTTATCTTCGAAAAAATGTTAGCCTTTTGAGTTACCTACTATCCATCTGCTTCACATTTTAAACTATCATTGCATTGACGGCCATGAAAGCTTATCCTGTCTTTCTCTTCTCACTATCTCATGCACTATTAGATGAAAAACAAGTGATGGTTGAAATTTTTAATATTTTATAAAATTATTATTATATTTTTTTTATAAATTAGAGTTTTTTTTTTATTTTTTTTCATAGCGCATCTATGAATTTTATAGATTAAATTTTAATGTTTTTGATTGATTTATTTATGTTTAAAATAATAATTTTATAAAATGTTAAATCTGAACTATCTATCTTTTATGGATGTACATAAGGTTTTGATGAGAAGAAAAAATGAAAAGCAGAGAATCTAAATGATACAGTCCAACAGGCCAGATTGCCGTAATTAATGACATTGTTTTGTGCTTAATGAGCTAATCTTTGGATTTCTGAAAGGTTACGTAGAGAAGGACGCATGGTTGGATCTTTGGGTCCATCCGAATATTTTAACTTTATTATTGGGTTAAACATACTTTTAATCCATATAGTTTACTCTGATTTAGTTTTTGGTCCCTGAAATTTAAAAATTATGGTTTTGTTCCTTCAAATTTACTCTGTCTAAAACTGTTAATCCCTATAGTTTTAAAAGGACCTATACCTAATGTTAATATAATTAATTTTGCTTATGTGTCACTAATTTTGTTAATTATAATGAAATTTCTTAATAACTGGATAAGGTAACATGAAAAAAATTGTTGTATAATTTATCTTTGTAGTTTTAGGGACTTGCATGTTTGACTGCGTTAATTAATACAGTTACATTTTGGGATCAAAATAAAAATTCGTTCAAAGTAGAAGGATTAAAACCAAAATTCATTCAAAATATAGGGATAAAAAACAAAATTAGTTAAAAGTACATGGACTTTTTAAAACTGTAAGGACTAACAGTTTTAAACAAAGCAAACTTGAGGGGCCAAAACCATCACTTTTAAACTTTAGGGGTTAAAACCCAAATTGAGATAAACTATAGGAACCAAAAGTATGTTTAACCCTTTATTATTAGTTGTTAGTTGCTATGTCTATTAGCCTTATACATAGAATATCCATGCTAGTGTATTATTGAATTTGTTATTCTATTCTTTTGAGAGCAAATTCTGCCATTGATGTCAGTATTTTATAAAATCATGTAGAAAATACTATTTTTTTTAACATTTATTTTTTAAGCGATATAGAATTGTTTAAAAATTATGTCACTAGATTTTATGATTTTTCAATAATCTACATAAAGAAGTATGTCTTAATTAAACGACATCAAAAATCCTCCCTAATACTGAGATAATTTATATAGAAACAGTGTGCTAATAATAAAAAGGACAATAGTTTTTTTTTCCATTTTCTTTAAACATGGGTTAAATTATTTTGATAGTTTTAAAATATTAGGCCTATAGTCGAAGCATGGAGGTCCACACAACTCGTTAGAAGGGGATATGTATGGTAATGGCAGAGAATAAATCACTGGAAACTGTTACGCACTAGAGCGGATAGAACAGAACAGGTCCTTTATACAAAGTTATGAGAATATATTAGCACTAGTAATTAATATAAAACTCATTTGATTAATTTTAGAAAAATTTAAAAAGATAAATAAATTCTTTAATTATAACAGATATCATATGATCATTTTAAAATAGATGCGTGAATCATTAGTTACATATTAATTTTATATATGAGGCAAATTAGTTTGTAAAAAAATATAAATGCAAAAATTTTAAAATAATTTATTTAATATTTTTTAGTTGATCAGATATTATATTAAAAATAGAAAGAGATAATATAAAAAAAATAACAGTGTCCAAGTTGAACAATTATTCTTCAATCAGGCTCAGAAGATCGGATATGATATTCGTTGACATCGATTCGTGAGTTAACTTTTGCAACACTTATCCGTCAGGACTGGGCATATATCCTACGCGTGCCTATAAATAAACGGTAGCCATTGCTTTTCTCCTTAATTTTGTGTAGGTTTACTATCAATTGGACATTGTCTTTATTTTCATTTAAGCCGAAGATATCTCTATTGGAATGGCTTGGCTTTATTCAATGAAATATCTGAATATATATATAGACACAAGGCAGACTAACTGTTAGTTACATATCAACAATATAAGGTAACTATTTACAACAAATTCTAACTAATTGTTAAATTAATAACATATACTACCAATAATGACTTCCATCCTAAATATAAAACTTAAATAATCAATTTTTGAATACTAAAATAATTGGGCTAAAGTCCATGGGTGAGAGGGCGAGAGAAGCTATGGGTGGATAGGGGAGAACATGGGACTCAGCTTTAAGAGCTGACATGTGTACATTATGTAGGGCCCACACAAAAGTAACTGCGTATCACTTGATGGAAAACCTCCCTACTTTATGCAATTGACATGTTAGGGACCATAAGTCCATAACCTATACATAAAGGTTTCAATTGATAGGTTAAGCACACGAGGGATGGTAATTGGATCCTCAACAGCTAAATGCATACCCTTAATTACCTTTCACATTACTACACAAAGCCTTATATTTAACTGTTATTTTTGTCAATATTTGACTGTTCTTGATAATAATGGTAAAATAAAGTTGCCTTATTATGTATCGCTCTTTTCTATTAACTTTTATTTGTTTCTGATGTTAATATTTAAAATTATGATATTTGAAGCATGCATTGTTGTTGAATTGATTGGGGTAAAAATTCAAAAAGGACTGATCCGTATAAAGTTTCTTCTTCTCCATAGTATATATATCATGAGCTAGCTAGCTAGGATTAAGTTAACACTGGGATAAGCTGCTGGACTTGCGCAAGGCACAATTAATATGGCGTTGAAGAATCCATGGCAGAATGAAATACGGCGTTGAAGAAAGTCACCTGTTGAAAGTTTATAGATATATAGAAGAAAAAAGTATACAGTTGCAAAGAAAGAAGACTAAAAGGGATGTGCATGAACCAGCCAACACCATTCTTCTCCGACGATTTTCTTTTTGAAGGCAAATTGAAGGAAAATTGAAAATATTTCCACTACGATCTCTGGAGGAGGAACAAGAGCGGCCAAACTGAAATTGTAAAGGCGGCCGGCATCTGGATTGAAAAAAGAAAATTGCCAAGCTGCTGTTTTTTTCACTCTAAACGCAGCGTTTTAACCCCATGGAGAGAATGTGCAGCGGAGACATTCTTTGATAGATGGAGGACAATAGGATGGGATAGAATACGTGTGTGTGTGTGTGATGAGCAGGAAGTGAACCCTCTACACTTTTTGGCAATCACTTAAAAAGCGTTTTTACGTAAGTCGAGATAAACCTTTTCTCACATAGTTACTTCGGATTGTGTAAAATTACTTAAAAAAGCTATTCCCAAACATACCCTTTAAAAAAAGGTTTATATAAAATCATTTTTATGAGATCAGTTTTACATCCACGTAAACTATTATTGTTAGGCATACATTTAAAAAAAAGGTTTATATGCATTTTAAACCTTAACCCAAAATGCTACTGCCTCTTATCTTTAATATAAGAATTATTTAACTTTTGAAAATTAAATGCATTATTTAAAAATATTCATGTATGTGTGTTATTAGATTATATAT
The DNA here is from genome assembly GCA_006871305.1 of Vachellia collinsii. NCBI lineage: Eukaryota > Viridiplantae > Streptophyta > Magnoliopsida > Fabales > Fabaceae > Vachellia > Vachellia collinsii. The sequence goes on from QFDD01001404.1 coordinate 5,504, forward strand.
CAGTTCATAAGTAAGGTAAATTAGTTAGGAGAATAATGATAAACATAAATACTTTAAAATAATGTATTTAATTTTTTTAATTAAAAAAAAGTCAATTAACTCATATATGACTACTGGAATTAGTAATACTTAATGCTTGTTTTATGAATTATTTAATGTGTTCGGAGAAGTGGAGAAAAAAATATTCCCCCATTAGTAAAATTAATAACAATTTTTGTTTTTGATGGATAATTTAGTGTTAGTGATCGCAGATCTAATTAATTACGTACACATGCTTGATTCTGCATGTCAGGTTTTATTGTAATCAAATGGATCTCGCTCACACACCTAATTCCTTTTTAAAATTCAAGTATGCTCACATCATTCATTCATTACAAAGTTCACAATTCTTTTTTTTTTTTTTGTCACTATAAAGTTAATAACAACTATGCATTTTCTGTCGTTGGTTAACAAGATGGAATAAAAATTTGAGTAATTATATGACGTCCTGATCTTAATTATAGTTAAAAATCACATAATTTTTTTGTGTTAATTATAAGCAAAGACTACCCAATTTGAAGTCAAATTATTGCATGTTTCTAAGTATATCCCTGTTCAAATTTAGAAGACATGAGTAATTGAAATGATCACAATAAATAATAGTCATTACTAATTTTTTAAACTTCGTCAAATAATTTTTTTTGCTTTGCTTTTATATGATACCAAATGGTGTATCTTCTTGAATGGTTTCTAGCCTTTAAAGTTTTTATTGTCTTACTTCATGATTTATTTCATTTATTTATTATATCCTTGAGTTCTGCTTCAAATTACTTTTTGGCTAAAGTAAGTTGGTTTTGAACTAGGGTGTAGTGGTCCACAAAAACAAAAACCGCAACCCCAACCGGACCTGAAAAGAAAATGGTTTGATAGAGGAAAAAAAAAAAAAAAGACAAACCAAACGGAACTAACTCTTCAAGTTGGACAGGAAAAAGAAATGAGAGTAATCAAACTAATTTGTCTGATCTACCCACGTGGATATATATATATATATAATTGTTATACATTATCATTTCTAGAGGGAAGGAGAGGGATTGATTCTTTGTCTTTAAAAATTGCACCCACTCATTCCACACCCAAAGCACTTCAACAAACCCTAGCCCCACAGTTCCTCATCACCTTCACATTTCTAGAGGAAGAAGAGGAATATCCCTGATACATATATGTATCGTCAGACTGAGGTGCGATTTTGTTTTTGTTCTAGGGCAACAATGACTAAAGCTCTTAATGGTTGTTGCACTGAGGCTACTTTGTCTATTTCTGAACTGTCTATAGACCCTACATCAGTCCAGTGGATCATGTCTGATCTAGTTTGAGTGCATGCACCCTCGAGATTAGACCAAACTACAGGTTGCATAATCTAGCACATTCATAGAACAGACCATCAAGTTAGGCTTTAGCCAGTTTAGTCTGTCTATCGTGCAGTTCTAAAGAGAATGAGAAGGCAGCACAAGTAACCATTATACTAATTAAATAAAATTAATCCATTTTTTTTATGAAGTTTATAAAGAGAATAATAGAAAATACACTCACATATTCGTAAAGATCTCAAAAAAAAAATAATAATAATACCTGCATATATGTAATAAACTATGATTTTACCCTATGATTTTTCAATCACCACGCTCTATATATATTAAGGACCAAACCAAAACTTCTCAAATAAACCTTGCATGAGGGAGTATAAATAATCATATATAATATTAACTATCTAATTAAGATTTCTATTTTAACTAAATGATATGAAAATAGAGAGAGAGAGAGAAAAGAAACAAATTTTCCGATAAAAATAGCACACAAAGTATACGATAATTTCATTAACTTTAAACAACGGTGCGCAGTACATATAGGACATAGGGTCTTTAAATATTAAGGCAAACCAGAGATATAACAAAGTGAAGATACAAGGGGCACCGATCTACAAGTTATATAAGAGATTGACGATCACGCACCCACAGATCAAGATCGTGGCGGCCATAAAGTTTTATTTACGAATTATATTACTGCAACACACCAACTTATATCTTTATTTGGTGTTGGCCTCGCTACTGTAGCATCATTCACTTTTCACGTCTTTTCTGAGGGCCTTCTTCACGTTGTCTTGTTAAGCAACGAGGTGAGCGTCGATGTCTTTGCTGACGTCAATGGCTAACTGAAGCAAAGTGTGAGGATCAGGAGAGTGATCCTTGAGCTTCTCATACTCCATGATCCAATGAACAATGCTTCCTTTCTCTTGAGGCAACACTTGGATTGTGATTCTGAAGCTTCTGTAGTCTTCCATGAGATCTCCTTCTAACACTTTGAATGTTATCTTGTTGTTCTCTTTGTCTATTGACTCCACCAGCTCCTTCGCCACACACTTTTTCCCATCTGTACGTTTCACAAACCAAGTTTGGCATCACAAGATTCTTTTTCTTTCTGAAGAAAAAAATAATATGAATAAAAACACATTACTTTTTCAAGCTGAAGTCATGGACGTATAAATAAAAACTTGAGCTTGTTCAAGAAGAAATAAACCATTTAAGTCTCTGTTGAGGAAGATATCACATTTAGTGTCCGACAATACTGCCTTGAACAGAATTGCCCTCCACTTAGAGGATATTTATCCTTAGCATAAAAAAAAAGTGATCAAACATATTTCAAAAGTATAAATCTTTAGAAAAACCACACCCAAAAATTAATTATTAGAATTATGAAACTCATGGCCTTATAGGCCCCTCATTCAAGGAAACCCATCTTATATGGACTCGTTACATGATGTTATATGTATATATAATTAAATGGCTACCATGGACATAGTTCCAGAAGATGATGGATCCTTCCGAGCCCCACTCGCCTTCGTGGATATCAACGCCTTGGACTTTATCAGGACAAACGTTGGCTATGTGGTGAGTTCTGCTACAGAAGACGTCATGAAACTGTTCCGCTGTTGCCTTGATGTGCACATCAGTCTCCAACTTCCCAACACTCTGGGATGCCATCTCTCGCTCTCTCTCTATATATATGTGTGTGTGTATATATCTCTACAGGAACTTAGAAACTAGAACAAAGTGCTCCACAAAACTCCTCCCTGCAATGGTTCTATATATAATGAAAGACTGTGAGGTTAGCGAGGGCAAGGATGACATTTCAGGCTCACACTTATGAAATATGATGAATTATTGGGGCTCGTTAGTTGCAACCCTATCTACTTGCCATTGTTCTTCTCCCCCCATTAATTATTTTCATGTTATTAAAATGTCATGAAAATATTGAACTTGAATACTAAATGAAGAACTAGATACTAATTTCATTAAATAAATACAAGTTAATTATTTGTAAAAAAATGTTTTATTTTTTTTTTAAATCTCTTTAATGAAATTAGCTCATGATGGAAACCCTCTTATATAAGGGTAATTAGAAATTTAAAGGATAATTTGAGGAATAAATTATAAATTTAAAATGTGAAGTGGATTACAACAACTCGTCGGTGGAATGATGAAAGTTTGCGGGGAGAGCGAGGGCAGGGATGACATTTCAGCCTCAAATTTAAGATGAATTATTGGGCCTTTTGGTTGAAACCCTATCTAGTCACTCTTGCTTTTGTCCCCCATTAACTCTTTTTCATGTTAATAATGTCATTAAAATAATGCCAAAATCTCTTTCTCAAGCTTTCGAGTTATATGCGTAAATTGTGGCTACGTTCAATTGATCTCACCACCTTTTCTTATTAGGCAAGTACAGATCCTTTTATCACGTGCCTAATTAGTATGGATGTGGTAAAGCTATCAAAGTCATTTGTGATCGAAAAGTATCTAGTAAGATAAGGAAAAATTTTATCAAACTCCTGTAAAACCAATAAATATTGAGATTTAAAGGGATGACATGAGCATTGGGTTAGCCAAGATAATAATGCTAAGATAAATGTATGGTCATATAAGAAACGATAAGATTCGTAATGAATATATACATAAAAAAGTTGGAATATCCTCTATTAAAGAAAAAATGGTAGAAAATTGTTTGAGGTGAATTAAACATATTTAAATAAGTAATTTGAAACATCAATGAGGACAGTTGATCAAGTACTATTATAAAAAAGAGTAGATGAAAACAAAAAAGAATACTCAATAAAATTATTTAACATAATTGCTTAGTTAACAATAGTTCTAAAAACTCGGTCATTAATAGAGTATAATAACAGCACTATAGGATCCATGTATTCAATCCGTATGTAATGAGAAAAGGTTTGATTGTTATTGTTTTTTAAGTTTGATTGTTATTGTTATTGAGGATTAAAAAAAACCCAAAAAGCATATCGATCAAGCAAATAAGAGGTTGCATTTGGTATTGATCGAAATAAGAAAAAAATTATATGGTAACGTAGATATGCACTATGTAGTCTATTAGTTTTTAACAAAGCCGTATCCCACTGGCTTTGCTGATATTGTCGGGATCGTCATCGTCTAATTCATCTGGACATATGACTACTGAGGATTCGAGGAAAATTTTTTTAAAAAAAATCAACTATGAGGTTGCATTTAGTATTGAGGGAAATAAATTAAAAAAAAATTATTATAGCGTAATGTAGATATGCACTATCTAGTATATATTAGTATTCAATAATAACTTGACACAGTTTTTTTTTTTACTATTTTCTTAATAAGAGATGCAAATGACATTTTCCATATGTAAAATCACTGTTTGATTTATTCGTTTTTTTAAAAAAATTATGTTCTAATTTGCGTATCTACGAAATTAAATCTGTGTCGTAACAGCGGCAATAAAGTAAAATCACTGTTTGATCTATTCGTTCTGGTTTGCATATCAAATAGTTCTAAGAAAATCCATATGTAGTAACGATGGTAATAGTGACAAAGACAATTTTCCGCTATTTTCTTTAAACAGAGGGTTAAATTATTTTTATAAGTTTAAAATATGAGAGAGCTATTTATAACAATAATAAATCATTGAAAAGGTTTGACCGAAACATGTGAATGCTCTGTTCAGATCTATGCGAATAAGAAAATGCAATAGTGCCCAACTCTGATTCGAACTGAACTCGAACTGTTATTATTTGGTGAGTAGGTCTCTCTCTCTCTCTCTCTCTCTCTGGTTAAATATTTGGTGAGTTCTCTATATCAGTGATTCGTTGATCTCGTGAGTTCACTTTTGTAACACTTTTCCGGGACGTAGGACTTGCCTCTAACCGACAATATTTGACCCTACTAATCTAAACTTGTTCATCAAAATAGTAATATTTGTTAAATGGCAATAAAGTTGTTCATTGGATCTTGAACTATCCTACTATCCTATTTATAAATCATTTTCATTATGTTTCATATAGGAAAATTTAATTCTCATTAAGTTTGCCTTAAATCTCATGAAAGCAAAATCAATATATAACAAATAAAGGGTAAAACTGTATATTAGTTTAAAAAATTTAATGAGATGACTTATATATAGGATTAAATAAAACATTTTTCTCTGCTTTATAGATAGGATTAGAGGAAATATATATAATATGAGTATATTTTATCAATTATGGGATGATATATCTGGATATTTGTATGTAGTGCTATAATGGTCGGTACTACTACGCACTTTGATGAAAAAGGTTAGGTTCATGCGTTCAATGACACGCGTTCGGAAGATGGGGAAGCTGCCCCACGAAAAGCTTGAAGAACAACTTGCAAGTTTCTGTCTCAATCCCCAATTTACCTGTCAGAGCCATCCATACTTACACTCTCCTATATACTTCAAATATTTTATTTTAATTAAACCAGGAAAATTAATTGTCTTGTGCATGATTTACTTTATATATAATTTCTCTGGTTATCAACTATTCTTCAACGAATTTTTTATTCTTAATATTGTTAACTTATGTACTTTTACTTATATTTCTAATTTAATTCGACAAAAATGCATTATATATAATCAAGCTTAACCATCTCAGATTTCTCATTTAACAAAATGACATAGAACAATAAATTCACTCAAAACTAAGAACACAACCTTAAGATTTCATTAAACATTACGCATTAAGCCAAACCCAGAGATCACAAAGTGAAGATGCAAGAGACATGGATCATGGACACTGACCAAGATCATGCTCAACAAGTTTTATTTACCATATATATTACTGCAACACACACACACACACACACACACACAGAGATATAGTTTATTGCGTGGTGGCCTCGTTACATAGTAGACACTTTTTACATCTGTTTGGGAGACCTTTTGTTAAGCTACAAGGTGAGCATCGATGTCTTTGCACATATCAATGCCTAACTGAAGCAAGGTGTGAGGATCAGGAGTGTGGTCCTTGAGCTTCTCATATTCCATTATTAAATGAACCACACTTCCTTTCTCCTGAGGCAACACTTGGATTGTGATTCTGAAGCTCTTATAGTGTTCCATGAGATCTCCTTCTAACACTTTGAACGTTATCTTGCTGTTCTCTTTGTCTATTGACTCCACCAGCTCCTTTGCCACACACTTCTTGCCATCTGTACATTTCACAAACCAAATTTGTCATCACAACAATAGCCTTTTCTTTTGATGGTAAAAACGAAGTTGTAAATAAGAAGTGCATATTTTAATTACCAAAGATGGAGTTATGTTCTTTTTATACCTGCCAATACATGACCATCTTGAAGAAGAAACAAAAATGATGTTATATACCGCTTTGATCAAATAAGGACAAAGGAGATGGATCCCCCCCCCCACCCCACCCCACCCCTATTTATAAGTCATGACTCAATTTTTTTCATGAATGTACAATTTTACTCATTATTTATTATTGTGCAAACTTTATTCTCATGGGATATTCTTATGGGATATACATACTCTGGTCTTATATGTAATTCACTTGTCATAGAAAAATTTGTTTTAAAATATAAAGCACTTATAAAATAATTAGTGACATTTTTTCAATTTGACCCCTATCGTAAATGCACATATATATATGTATGTATAAATTTTAATATGGGCAAATGTGAAAAGTTTTATCAATTTAGTGCTTTCATTTGTATGCGAGAATGAGGTACACATAACCTAAATATAGGTAAAGAGTGGTAGTCTATAAAAAATAGTGGTAAGGTTAGAAAACTATAAAATTTTAAGATAGGGTTAATGATGTATAAGGTTTTGCTTATAAGTAGAATATGGTGGATTGACCATGTAGCTAGGTGAAAGATTAAGAGGCTATATACCATGGACATAGTTCCAGGTGATGAGGGATCCTTGAGTGCCCCATTCGCCTTCGTGAATGTCAACGCCTTGGATTTTATCAGGACAAACTTGGGCGATGTAGTGAGTTCTGTAGCAAAAAACATCGTGAAACTGCTCCGCCGTTGCCTTAATATGCACATCAGTCTCCAACTTCCCAACAATTTGGGAAGCCATCTCTCTCTCTCTCTCTCTCTAAAGAAACTTAGAAATTAAATTAAAATGCTGCATAAAACTCTACGGTGAAATGGCCCTATATATATAGTGGAAGTTTGTGAGGTGAGCGAAGGCAGTGATGACATTTCACCCTCAAAGTTATGATGAATTATTGAGCGAATTTGGTTGAAACCCTATCTACTCAATCTTGCTTTTGTTCCTCATTAACTTTTTTCGCGTCATTAAAATAATGCCAAAATCTTTTCTAGATTTCGAGTTATTTATATATATATATATATATATATATATATCTCGCTATGTAAGCTGTACCTAGAGGTACAAGTTGTATCTTAATTAAACATCTCGAAACAAGTTCTTTTTAAGAGTTTCAGCTTATCATATTTTTTGAACTATCAAATATTTTGACTCTAACATATATACTCAGTATTTCCATGGATCTCTACACATATTCTCAGAGATTAATATCAAAATTTTAGTAGTTCTCTTGGAAATGGTTTATCATTCTACCTTTAATATAATTCAGCACCATCTTTTGCTATGCAATTGATATATATATATAATTGATTTTTTTTAACAAAAGAGTCCATTTTATTAATATTAAAAAAAGATTGTGCATCCACTAATTCATAAAAAAAACACCAAAAGAAAAACCACAAACAAAGCGTAGCTAGAATACAACCTAGAAGCAAATAGATCAAAATAACATTAATCAATACCCTCGCGCTCAAGCTTCAATCCTTGTACCCCTCTTGCAATAATTAATGGAGGCATTAGAAGTCTGATGAATTATCTCGACAACCCTCACGTAATCAAATCATAGAGTGGACCCCATTAATTTTGCACGGAAAATGACATCAAAGAGGAAAAAATCTTAGATTGTTTAGCAGTTCATATCAAGAGTTATTGCATATTCACCCATACCCAACTCCGTTAACTCTATCACGTATCGGTAGTTAAATAATTCGAAAACTAAAACATTAAGGGAGAATTTCCTCTACTAATCCATGCACTTTCTCTATTTCTATTTTTGCCTCAATCAAAATAGGCTTAGGCTCTAATCCACCGAAGATCAACTAGGTATAACCCAAATGCGTAGAGTCAGCAATCAATTCCTTTCAAGAGACTAACGTGGGTTAGTTATTGTAGAATGGGCTAATCCAACATCAAAATTTTAACTTAGAAATGTGTCTAGATTTAATATCCGACATTGTTTTGAAAAGAGAAAAATACCTTAGTCATTGATCCAGCAAGTATAGATCTCTCTCTGCGTGTAATTGATTTGAGTGAGTAATCTTACTCTCTAATTTATACAGTTTGTGTGTGTGTGTGTGTGTGTGTGTGTGTGTGTTAATGATCTTATAATTAATGAAATGGCAGGAGATTTTATCATAAGACTTTGTAGAAATAATGTAACTTGATTTATGAATTTTTGCAAGAGCTTCTGTTTCAATCTCAATTTCAACCTCCGGTTACCACTAAGCCATCCTTACACTGACCTCAACATCAAAACACACACAATGATAAGTGAACAAGTCTTTGGATCTCTCTAGCGGCACAGGTGGCAACGAAATGATTGGTTCAGCTTATTTGTGGCTACGTGGCGCCATACACACTCGACACCTCCACACTCACTATTCAAGTGCTCCAACTGCGACTCAATACATATGGTGACATTCTCTCACGGACATGGGTGAGATAACAAAGTCATCGTGGAGAACTCATTCACCTCTATTATATTCCTTTCTCTCAATAAACCCAATTGATCGATTTTAAAAAATTAGCTTCAGTGCATGCTGTAACTTCCGGAATATGTTTTTGACTGAAACGGAATTAATTAATTAACTTTAGAAGAAAAATATTAATATCAATTCAGCTCGTAGTTTAATTTTTTCCTGTCAAAAACCACCAAACAAAGTTCTCCTAAATTTCAATTTATTGCATATGAGCTAGTCAAGGACATAATTTATGTACCTAAACCCATATACTTGGAATACTTTATTTTAATCAAATCAGGAAAATGAATTGTCTTATGCATTTATGTACTTTTAAGTTTAATTCTAATTTAATTTGACAAAAATACATTACACACACGCACACATAAAAGCATAACGACAGGAGAAGGAAATAAATTCACTCAGAACTAGCACATGAACTATAAGACCCACTTTAATGAAATAGTATTACACAGTGGCGCACAGTACGTACTCGATAAGAGATTGAAGCATGACCGCTCACACATAGATCACGATCATCCTCTTAATCAAGTTTATTTACCTTATATGTACATATATGCAACACACACAGATAGATATAGATATAGTTTATTTGGTGGCCGCCTGGTGCTGGTCGTCTTCTCGTTGAGCAGAAAGATGAGCATCGACGTCTTTGGTCATATCAATGTCGAACTGAAGCATAGTGTGAGGATCAGGAGAGTGATCTTTGAGCTTCTCATATTCCAAGGTCCAATGAACAACACTTCCTTTCTCTTTAGGCTTCACTTCCATTAAGAATCTGAAGCTCTTGTAGTCTTCCATCAGATCTCCTTCTACCACTGTGAGTGTCATCTTGTGGTTCTCTTTGTCCATCTCCACCATCTCCTTCGCCACACACTTCTTCCCATCTGTGCGTTTCACAAACCAAATTTTGTCATCACAACTTTCTTTTTTCTTTTGATGGAAAGTAAAAAGATATCTGGAAAACACACAACTTTCACAATTAGAAGCCATGGGCGCGTGTTTATTTAAACTTATCCCTAGCACTAGGGGACATTTAGAATAATTATGCCTAAGCAAAGATCTCATGTCTAAACTCTAACGTTTAACACACGCACACATATATACATCGGAGACTCGCAAATATAATATCAACACTTAGAAGTTATAATTAATAAGTTCATATTTTAATGGGCAAGGAAACAATCAGCGCCATGATTTTATTTCTTAATTAGTAGCATCTCCGGTACCCTCATGTAGTATATTTTACTTGTACATTCAGCACCCCATAATGTTATATTTTTGAGTCACAGCTAGCACACTAATCTTATGTATAGTTCAGAATGTACTGGATGCTATAAACAAGATAAGAAAGCTAGAAACACCAGAAAAATAACATCAGAGTCTTGCTTAACCCTATTTTAATATCAAAAGTGGAGTTGTGTGTTCTTTTTATGTTGTCAATATGAGCTTGTTGAAGAAGAAACGAAAGTGCTATTACATACGTATATGATGAAAGATTAATCACCATGGACATAGCTCCAGAAGATGATGGATCTATGAGAGCCCCATTCACCTTCGTGAAGGTCGATGCCGTGGACTTTATCAGGACAGATGTCGGCTAGGTGGTGTGTGTTCTGCTGCATATAAAACATCGTAAAACTGCTTTGCTGGAGCCTTTATATGCACATCTGCCTCCAACCTCTCAACTTTCTGGGACGACATCTCTCTCTCTCTCTCTCTCTACACGGAAACTTAGAAATTAAAGCGAAATACCGCATAAAACTCATCTCTGCAATTGCCCCTATATATAATGAAAGCTTTTGGATGTGGAACGCTCTCACCATTGAGCTTCTGGTAATCTCGAGTCCACAAAGCTTTTGTTTGTGAGAGACTTGGAGTGTTATCTTGAAACTCCAGTAAAGCTCCAAAAAATGGCAACCGAATGATTGATTCAGCAGATATGTGGCTACGTGGCAAAGCTGCTTCTTATTTATGATCACGTGGCACATTCCATAATGGACAGCACACTCTATATATTCAACTCCATGTGTGACATATATGCAGATATTCACTCATAGTATAAATCTGAAATGAGGCATTATCGAATTCATCTATACATGTGTGCGCGCTTCCTCCCAAAGCCTTTTCTTTTGTTTTTTCTTTTAAAAAAAAAGGTAAGGTAGCATCTAACATCATTGGGTTATTTCCCACGAGTGTACAATATTCTAATTTTATTTATAATACATCTATCATCATTGTGTTATTTTATCTGATGCTTCTAAGATGTTAAACTTGTTTACAGTGCCTACATTATCCTACCTTGAGATTAGGGTGATAGATATAATTGGATAAGATTAGGGGTGTATACAAATCGTCTACTAACAAAATTCTCACATCGGTAGTAGGATTTGAACTCTAAGTTTTATGGATTGTGAGCTAATTCTTTACCAAACTGGATCAACATTTGTAGGTGAGTATTGATGTCTTTGCTGACATTAATGGCTAAATGAAGCAAAGTGTGAGGATCAGGGGGATGATCTTTGAGCTCCTCATACTCCATGATCCAATAAACAGTGCTTCCTTTCTCTTGAGGCAATGATCCTCCTACTTTAATTAATCGTATTTGAAATATTACCGGATATTAAATGTCAACATATCTATCTCCTAATTGAAATTTGAACATTAGTTTACCATGTAAATGATTAACCTCTTCGACTGTACACAATCCCAGTTAGTGCATGTTTGGCAATTTGTCAAAACCTTGGTTTTGAAGGAAAACCAAGGTTTTGAAAAAGCTGTTGACAAACATGTTTTGAAAATGCAGAATAGCTTCTGGATCCAAAACCATGGTTTCAGAAGTGGTAGACAAACATACTTTTTTCTCCAGAATAGCTTTTAACTCTCAAAACCATGGTTTGGGAGTGGAAACCATGGTTTTCTAAAAAGCTATTTTTTCCAGCTTTTTCAAAAGCTATTATCCAGAATCTATTCTCCAAAAGCTATTTTACGCAATCCGAGACAGAATCTATTCTCCACAGCATTTACCAAACATGCTCTTAGTAATAAATAACAATAAGAATGTGATAAAGATGCTATTACTAAAAGTAGTAGTGTAAGTCCGTCGCTTAAAAGAGCCAAGGCTCCTTCAGGAAGCTGGCGGCCACGGTGGAAACTGTCAATTCACGTTTTGAAGACGGTGAAGTTTATTGCTCCAGAAAGAGCCCTTGAAGAACTTACGTACAGGTGGCAAATGAATGATTGATTCAGCGCTGGCCACGTGGTAAACTGCTTCTCATTAATGATCAAGTGGCACCCTCCATACTGGACCCCACACTCACTATTACAACTCCACCAAGTTTGACTTAAAATATAATGAGATCAGATTAGATATTGGCAATATATTACTCCATCTAATATCATAACCCGCCTCGTTGAAAGATTCTTTGGCTTAATATAAGTCATTTAAAAAGTTATTCATACTTATTTATCAGTTTTACCCTTATAATTACTATTTAAAAGTAGCTCTGTTTGGTGTTTTTCTCTTTTCTTCAAAACCCTTCATGATAAGGGTGAAGTTAGAAAATTTTATAAATTTAATAAGTTAATTGTGTCATTCCTTAGTTGGTATGGATTAATTAAGAGTGTTTTATAATAAAAATATAATGAGTATTATATAACAATGTCAAAATGAAAAGGAAATATCCGTTAGATTGATCTAAATATCCATCTTTTTTTTTTGGATCAATTTATTCTCCCTTCAACTTTATAATTGATATTTGGATTATTTTAACAGAAAAGCTAAAATTGTATTATTTTCAAAAGATTATATCTACTTTTATATTGTATAAAATTTTATTGTACTATAGACTCTTAATAAAAAATTCCGTTGCTGTAATTACATTTTAATACTCACATGAATAGATCGCAATTCATCCACGCATTTCCCAACAAAGTCAACAATGGAGACTGAGTTTTGTTGCTTTTTTTTTATTGAAGAGAAACTGATTTGTACTCTTCCATATCCCACAATATCAATGAAACATCTTATGCATTTACATTTGTATTTGATGATTAAAAAGAAATACTCCTACCTATCTTTGTTTTGGCGCAACAGAAATCTTTCAATATAAACAGCTAATTGTTGCCAACGCAACCCACCATTCTTGGATGAAAGACTTGCGTTTAAATATGTTATTGACGTATTAAATTGTATAAAATAAAAAAAACACAGAAATGTTTTAATATTTTAACAAAGTTGAGATTTTATTTTTCTCCTCTAACAGTTGGCAACTGACTGACTTGAATGTTTATTAAATTATTCTTCTCTAGCACTTGGCATCATGTGATATCACCAACCCACATGCTATATCTTAAACTAAGTTACCGCCAAAATTATGGCACACAACTCGGTGTGGCTTAGTCTTCTTTTTCAACTCTGACATATTGCATATTTGTATATAGACGGGTCGTTTGTTTCTCTAAGTGGATTGACATTAATAGCCAGCGAGGTTAAGTGGAAACTTATTTAATTAAAAGGGATGACTCATCTAATTCCCTATTTTCCAGATAATTTTCTCTATACGACACTTTTTTTCTGCACCACATATTATCTATCTTTCACATAAATGAGGGCATTTTTGAAAAATAAAATTCATTTTTTATATGTTTATTGCACATTATAACTAATTTAACCAACTTTTATTTTATCTTATAAAAGGGAACAGAAGGACTGATGATTAAAATTTGATGTGTAGAAATAAGAAATGTTCTAACAAATAAGGCTATTATGGGAAATAAAAATTCAATTTCTGAGATTGAAACTGGATCAGATGAGATCTTATATTTATAATCAAATTAAAATGCTTTTATCAATGGGGGATGGCTCTAGTGGAAGAAGCTAATCCCTCACAACGTGACAAATTAAGGTTTAATTGAATCTCCGCTGAAAAAGATATCTATATTTAGTGTCGAATAATTCCTCGAATAGAATTGCAGGAAATAAGTGTGTCTATGTTCAATTGTCTTCATTATAAAGATAGGTGTACTAGAAAAAATATAACGGTCAAATGGACATTATATTTAGAACTGCAGGAATTAGAACTGCAGGAAATATGTGTGTCTATGTTTTCTATCATCTTATCTTGTATAAGATTCATTTTAATGAAGAAATTGAATTATAAATTGGATTTTATATGTTAAAAGATTATATAAATATTAATCAAACGTTCAAATCAGCACCTACATTATACTTACACGTTATTTTTTTAAAAAAAAATTCCTTGAATTTATAAAAAAAATCCATCTAGAAAATTTATCTATGATGAGGAAATAATGAATATTCACTTGGAGAAAAGCAGACTTTAAAAATTTAGCTTCAGTACATGTAATATTTCCAAAATATGTTTTGGCCGATACATAATATATGCCTAAAAAACTAAACTCATTCATTTTGATCAAAATTAAATAACTTAAAAAAAATAACATTATTCTAATTTCCAGTTTAAATTTTTCTGTAAAAAAACCGTCAAATCAAGTATCAAGTAGTTATTCTAAGTTTCATTTTGTTGCGTGTGAGTCAAGGATAAACCTTATGTACTAAAATATATAAACTTAAATTACTTTATTTTAATTAAATCAGGAAAAAAAATCAATTGTTTTATGCATTATTTATTTGATGAATAATTTTTTTGGTGAACTATTTTATAACCAATTTATTATAGATATTAACTTATATGCATGTACGTTGAAGTTTAATTCTAATTTAATTTGACAAAAAAATATTTATATATACACACACACATATATAAGCTTAACCATCTAATTAAGATGAAAATACAGATATAAAGATTTCATGAAACATCATCACACAGTACATACATATAGGGGATTGCAATCTTAAGCCAAACCAGAGATTACAAAGTTAAGATAGAGCATACATCGATCATCCACACTGATGATCACTGACCCAATCTATAACACATACAACGCTCAAACACAGACCAAGTTCGTCTTCATCGATTTCCATACGGGACATCACTGTACAATCCCACATAAGTAATCTATTCACTAGTAAGGCCCTTAAGTTATTAAAATGTTATCATGGCATGTTATCGTTTCTGCACTGGATCTTGTTATCGTCATGCTGCTAACTTATGGTATGACTCATTTTTGTGATTAATTACTTATGTGGGACCTGGACAGTCATTTTCCCATTTTATTTACCCTATATAATACTCCAACACATATGTATAGATATACGTTCAATTGGTGGCGGCCTGCTGGTCGTCTTGAGCAACAAGGTGAGCATCGATGTCTTTGCTAACATCAATGGCTAATTGAAGCAAAGTGTGAGGATCAGGAGAGTGATCTTTGAGCTTCTCATACTCCATGATCCAATGAACAATACTTCCTTTCTCTTGAGGCAACACTTGGATTATGAATCTGAAGCTTTTGTAGTCTTCCATGAGATCTCCTTCTAACACTTTGAATGTTATCTTGTTGTTCTCTTTGTCTATTGACTCCACCAGCTCCTTCGCTACACACTTCTTCCCATCTGTACTACGTTTCACAAACCAAAATTTGTCATCACATTATTTCTTTTCTATCTTCATGAAGAAGATCTTAGAAAACAGAACTAGTTTTGTCAGTCGTTGCAGATATCTGAACTTTTCTAATATAGTTTCAACCATCTGGATTTGAAATTTTCAACTGATGATTTTTAATTAAAAACAACAGTAAAGAGATTTATTCTAGACCGTACGGCGACGCTCATCACCCTTGAAAACACACAACTAGTGGAATGAGTGGTTGTTGTTATAAGTCATCTAGTGGAGTATTACTTATAATAATTCTAAGATTGTCTTGTTTAAAGCTTGATGCAATTCCCCATTTTCGCTTCTGAAAATATAATTTATTATTTTAATTATGATTGCATTTATAAATATTTTTCATTTTCAAAAATAAAATTAATGACTTGACTACCTCTTACTTGTTATGGAGAAGTGGTTCGAAGTGCCTTGTAATAGATATGGGAGAGAAGGATTGAATTTAAAAATTATCCCTAGGCCCTGTTGGACATCTATAATTAATGCTTAATTTTTTTTTTTGGCTGGATACAATTAATGCTTAATTAAAGAGGACTGTCATCACTGATTCCTACGGAAAAATTAGATATCAGGTCTAAAGCTACATACACGTGCATTGGAGACTCGTAAATACTGTAATTACTATAAAGAAATGCGTATTTTAATTATCAGAAGTGGTTGTTCCATGTATTTTTTTATATTCCGTTAATCTTATTTATAAACCACTTAAAACATGTTTCATCACATAGATGATTAAGGAAAATCTCATTCCGTTATGCTTTAAAAATTAACAATTTTTCTATTTTATTCTTATTTAATATTCACTATAACATATAAAAGTAAAATCAATACATAATATGTTAAAAGTAAAATTGTACATTAACATAAAAAAATTAATAAGATGATTTATAAATATAACTAAATAATGAAATATTATATCTCTCTACTCTATAAACAGGGTTTGAAGAATACCTTGGGGCGTGTGTGTGTAGGCACGAGATTCTTGAATAGAAGAAACAAAAGTGATGCTATGTATACAGATGTGATATAGCAAGGTGGAAGATTAATTAATTGATTAATTAATTACCATGGACATAGTTCCAGAAGATGATGGATCCTTCGGAGCCCCATTCACCTTCGTGGATATCAACGCCTTGGATTTTCTCTGGGCAAACGTTGGCGATGTGGTGAGTTCTGCTGCAGAAAACATCATGAAACTGTTCTGCTGTTGCCTTGATGTGCACATCAGTCTCCAAATTCCCAACACCTTGGGATGCCATCTCTCTCTCTCTCTCTCTTTCTCTCTCTACAGAAAACTTAGAAACTGAAACAAAATGCTGCACAAAACTCGTCGCTGCCAATGGTTCTATATATAATGAAAGATTGTCAGGATGGCAGGGCAGGGATGACATTTCAGCCTTGCACTTATGAATTATGATGAATTATTGGAGGTAGTCAGTTGAAACCCAATCTTCTGCTCACCTCTTTCTTTTCTCCCCCATTAATTCTTTTCCCGTTATTAAAATGTGATTAAAATATTGAATTCGGGTATTGAATGTTAGATCTAAATATTTAATTAAGAAAATGTAAGTTTGTTATTTGTTAAAAAAGTACATTAGTTTTTCAAAATATCTCTTTAATGAAATTACCACAAAATGGAAATCCTCTTGTATAGGTGTGATTAACAAGGATGGTATAAAAGGCAGATTACGAGATAAAGTGGATTTTAGTCTCGATGGAAATAGAAAAATATGATAAGGATATGCAATATCTAGTATATTACTAGCATTTAATAGTAGATATATTTTTTTATTATACTTTCTTAATCAAAAGATATAAATAAATGACATTTTCCATATATGAAATGATTTTCTGGGGAATATATATAAGGTGTCAAGGTAAAAGTTTCATTACGTCTTGTAAAGCATGTAATAATAAATTTCAATACAATAAATGACAATGATTTATATTCCTTATTTATCATTATTATTTTTTTGGTAATTAAGTCCCCATGTAGCCTCATAGTAATTCGTTTTTTAGTCTGTTCCAATTATCGTATCAAATATGTCTAAGAAAATCAATGTCGTAACAGTGGTGCTAATGAAAAAGAAAATAGTTTATTCTGTTTGCTTTAAAGTTTTAACAAAGGTTAAATTATTTTTATAATTTTAAATGATGAGAAGAATTGTTTATAAGGATCAACGCATGGAGCTCCCACTACTGATTGCAGGGGGTATGAGAATCATTAAAAAAAGGTTAATCAAACAGAACATACATGTCTTTTGATTAGTACATATTTATGAGAATAAGAAAATGAAATATCCAAGTTGAACGATTTTATTATTATTTAGTGATCAGGTTCTCAAAATCAGATGTGATATTTCAGTTGACCTCGTGATAGTTCAATTTTACAACACTTTCCACGATATATCCTGGGTGTCTCTACAAGCATAATTTGAGAGACTAAAATTAATAAACAAATGTTACTTGATATATCATCTTACGGTATATATAAAAAGCTTTACTTTGATTCGAAGCAATATATATAGTACAGCTTGAAATTGATGTAAAGATCTTTTTGTAAGCAAAAGATTGAGGGCATTGCGGCGATGAAAATTAATGTAATTTGTTGGCTTTGGTTTGTTAACTTTTCAATTATTACAACACCCCTGTGTTGCTGTAAGGTAGTGGATGATGCCAATGTTGAACAAGAGCCAACCTTTCACTGATGGCCTCCATGTCAAAG
The DNA here is from genome assembly GCA_006871305.1 of Vachellia collinsii. Classification (NCBI taxonomy): domain Eukaryota; kingdom Viridiplantae; phylum Streptophyta; class Magnoliopsida; order Fabales; family Fabaceae; genus Vachellia; species Vachellia collinsii. Next base: position 23,971 of record QFDD01001404.1, read on the forward strand.
TACACATAAATAAGGGTTGAATTGTAAATTTATCTTAAAAGTTTTTAATTAAGAGTGTATTTGGAATCATGATTGTTCAAAGTAGTAAAATAGAGTAACGTCTCCCCTTAATGTTAAACATGTTACTGGTGAGCATCACTTCTTCTTTTTATCGATAAACATTAATTTTCTAATCGGATAAAACAACATCACTACATATTGACACTTCTGAGCAAATATTGCTCTTGAGCCAAATTTATTGGGCAAATTTACATCTTGACACATAATTTTTTCGGCAAATTTACATATTGACACATAATATAATACCATAAGGGAACAAGGTACTGATGCATCTTCTCTAGCGGTTGTACAGGTGTCGTGCAACGGAATGATTGATTCGGCTGATGTGGCTACGTGGCAAAGTCTTCTAACAATTAATGACCACGTGGCACCCGCCACATTGGACACACTCACTATCCAACTCCAAGTGTTATGTGAAAATTAAAAAATGCACCATTTTGGTCTCTATTATAATTAACCTGCTATGAAATTTTTTTATCTCAAATATGAGTGGCTTGTAGCTTATTAGTGAATGCTTTTCAATTGTACCCCCTATTTAATTCTTACTGGAAAGAGGGAAAAATTTGACGTGGACAGACTTAAAATTTTTTTATTAATTTAAGATATATTTGGTAACTCAACTGTTTTCGTAGTAGTGTATGTGAAAATGGGTTACAAGTGCATGACTTATAATAGGAGCCGGATGGTAACTTGTGTTTTTAAAAGACCTATATTTATGGAGAGGGTGAATGTGAGAAGGAATGACTAAAAAATAGATGAGAGAAAATGAGTGGAAAAAAGATATGAGAGAAGTATATGATTATTTTTTCAAAGATAGACATATAATTGATCAGAGATAAAAAATGAAAAAATATAAATTAAAATGTTTAGACGTATCTGAACTGTGGTTTGTAAAAACGAATGGAAGAGTGGTATATAATGCTGACAATGTCTCTAAAATATTAATTAAAGAAATTGGATGAATTGATTGATTGAAATAACATGACCTACCTAAAATATCTCGTGTAACATTATATTATATATCAATGTATAAGTAAGATAAATTAATTCTTAAAAAAATAAATATAGAAAACAAAACAAATTGAAATTTAGTATTAGACAAAGTGGAAGTATTATATAACGATGCAAAATGAAAAACTCATTCATCATGCTTTCTCTTGACAAATCTAATTGATAGATTTTATGGAGAATCAAGTTAATTTCCAGTGATTAAATAAATAATCAAAAGATTAAGGAGCGAAGAAGATAAGCATAAATCAATTCACATGACCCTTAATATAAAAGCTGATTGGAGATTTGATTTTATCCTACATATAATATCTCAATCAACTTCATCTCTTAAAAAATTATGTTTTCCCAAAGTATTCCCATAATTGTATACCTTAAAGGGTTTCTATCTGAAGATAGTCATGATAAAAGAGGGCACTTCAGAAAAATCAACTCATTTATCACAAATAACCAATTTAACAAATTTCATTGATATACCCAAATCAGTTATCTAAGTCTTATAATAATGTTCAGAAGTGCTAATAGTTACCGTTAAGAAAAAGAGGGAGATAAAGATTGAATGCACAACATGTTCTTCAAAGACCAAACCTTAAATAATACACCGTTCGATCATAAAAGCGTCCATACACACTTATTACACATTACACCGTGCATTAACCCATCAGCAGCAGAGATCTGATTTTGTTTTTACTTCATCACACAATATAATAATAGTAATAGTAATGCATGAACACAGCAGCAAAGTACAACCTTATTCTTTTCACTAGTTTACTCAATCTCGTACTTTGCATTCTGGGCTTGCTCGAAGTCCTTATTTTGCATGTGAACTGAGAAGATAAGCATCAACATCTTTTGTGAGGATTGTTACAAAGTCCACGTGGCCTTTGGGCTCTGGGATTCCTTCATGGATCCTCTCATAAGAGAAGCTCCACTTTGCAATTGCACCACCTCCTTCTTTGTCTGTGGCTTTTATTATGAACTTGAAACTTTTGTACTTATCCTTAATATCTCCTCCTGAGAAGTCCACGTTCAGGGATTTGTTCTCTTCATCAATCGCTTCAAGTTTCTCCTTACATGTCACCACCTTACCATCTGTTTGTTGATTTCCATATATATATATATATATGTAGAAATTTAAGTATCAGTGTCAAAAAAGTTTAAACAATTCTGCATTCAGTTATCTTCATTTTGATTGTTTCACCTACAAGTTTCTAAATAGTTTATTAAGTCATTGTAAACCCATTTCTCTTCCTTTCTCCCACAATGATTTACTCATTACCAATGGTAAGATTTTAAGCAGAATATATAACAGTTTACAAGTATTTACTAAATAAGGAAAATTATCTTTACAGTTTTGACTTGATTATAACTCTTTAGTTCCTAAATTTTAACTCGTTGCAATTTAGTCTTGTAATTTTGACTCAGTTGTAATTTAGTTCATCATATTTGACTTAATTCAATGTATAATCCTTATATAGGTTAACTATGTAAAATAAGGTTAAGGTGCATCTAGCACCATGAAGTATCTTCACATATGCATCCAACACTCTGAAGTTGTTTTTCATGTGACTCAAGCACTTAAAGTATCCATTCAACACTCTGAAGTATTTTTTCATGTATGTCCAGCATCAATTATTTTTTTGGTACATCCAACACCAGTGCGAACCTAAAAAATACTTTAAAATACTGGATGCACTGCAAAATATTTTAGGTTTTAGATATACCTTAACCCTTTAAAATATCAATCCCCATATTTTAGAAAATAAAACCATTGCTTGATGATAAAGTTTTAAATTATTAAAACTATAGAAATTGAGTTAAAGTTCAAAGCATGGGTTAAATTGAGTTATCACCAAGTCAGTTAAAACTATCGAGATTAAATTGTGCGGAGTCAAAGTTTAAAGGCATAGTTATCCCTGAATCAAATCTATAAGGATCAAAATATTATTTTTCCCCAATAAATAATGAAATTAATTGCACAAGATAATTATAATCTATCTACAACCAAATCTTTAAAAGAGAAATTGCACAAGAGATTGTGTATATGCTTTCTTTTCAAAGGAAGAAACCCTAATCATTCACACTGTTTCAATTAGACTCATGAATAATCCAACACGAATCAATGAATTTATGCATCGAATCTTACCAACAGTATAAGACCAGTGCTTAACAGAGCCAATGGAGTGCCAGTCACGCCCTTCATGAATCTCACCAAGATGGACACTGCCAGTGGCGTTGGGAAGATTGTGAAGTTGCTTGGTGAAGAAGTTGAAGAACTCAATCGCAGGTGATTGGATCTCAATTTCAACCTCCATATTACCAGTAAGACCCATACCTCTCAATGATATATTGTATTACACACTGATCTCAGAATCTAAATATTCAATTAGTTATGTGGATCTCTTTGTGAGAAGGGAATGCTTGCTTCATTGATCTTTATATACACAATCCACGCTAATCCTGTAGTCACAACTTCTTCCAATATTTTTCCTTTATTTTCTTTTTCTGTTTGGGTCCCAATATTATCTGGCGATAGCGACCCATGGCATATTTTTCAATTCCCAATCTTCCAATATCAATTATATTTGTCTTTAGAGGAAATAATGCATCTAAGAGAAATAGTTATATATTCTCGAGGGCCATGTATAAATCATGCTTACTTTACCATGAATAAGTGTGGATTAAAATATTACAAATATGTGAGTACTATTGGTAGAGTAGCAGTGAATGACCATGGGTTTAAGTATTATTGCGGTGTGGACGACATATTTTAGGGGCTGTTTGGTTTAGCCATAAAAACTATTTTTTTCAATATGATTTACATTTTATAAAGTAAGTATGTTAAAAGAGTTTTGCCATAATTTGTATAAACGTGTTTATTTAACGCTATAACAAACACGGCCTTAATTTAAAATCAAAATTTTGAAATTTGAATTATTGTTATGAAGTTGAAAAAAAGATAAGAGAAAGAAGAAATTAGAGAGCAATGGAAAAGAGAGCTCTTATTTATTATCTCCAGAATGTATAGTATATATGTTATGTCTTATATTTATAGGCATTGATTTACAATATTAAGGTAAATTAATATCAATGATTACATAAGATAATAAGGGGATATAAATAATAATAGGAGATAATAAGAAATATGGACATTCACATAATAATATTAATAACATTTCTTCTTTGATGTTTATGATTAAACATAGGTCTCATTAAAAAACTTTAACTAAAAAACCTGGTGGAACAAAAACCTAGTATAAGAAAAAATAGTATAACGTTTGTAGATACACATCCCAATACTGCCTCATTAAAAACCTTCTAAGAAAAACTTAGTAGAACAAAATCTAGATAACAGAAAAATAATACAACATGTATCGACTTCTCCTATTGACAATACCACTTGATATCTTTGAGCTTGTGAAGTCAAATGTTTGTACTATGAAGTGACTTGGTGAACAAATCTGCTAGATTTTTACTAGAACGGATTTACTGGATAATAATTTCAACTCCTTTTCGAATATCATAAGCAAAGAAGAACTCTGGTAAAATAAGCTTTACTCTATTATCCTTAATATAGCTATACCTATACATATAAACAAGTATAATAACTAGCATATATGTAAATGATCCGTTCATATTTAGATATACCTCACTATAATAACCATATATCCATGATATTTCTAAGATAAGGAAGAATATGTTTCACTCAATCACAATATCTTTATGATGGTGAATAATTATATCTTGCTAATAGATTAAAAACAAATAATATGTCGGGACGTGTGAAATTAGCAAGATACATTAGTACCTTAATATAACTAAAGTATGATACCTCTAAATATATTAGTATCCCAATAAAAAATACAGACATCCACGTGATAACATTCATAATAATTATGAATATTTTTACTTGTATACTTCTTTTTCAGCTCAATTTTATCTATATTTTCCCACATCGATTCACACTTAATTTCCTATCCATTTTGTCACAAAATATTTGAGGATTGGGAATTCCAAAGTCCTCGACGACATGTATGTGAATTGTGAAAGCAAAACATGGTACCAGCACTGGGCTTCGATTCCATGAACGTCGACCGTTTGTTTTTTCCTCCTCCAGAAGAATCTTTTCTGATCTCTCACTGTTGACGCAGCATTGAATTTTCAACAAATTGGAATTGGGACTGAGATTATGATTGAGACTTTAAAAGTATATTATATGTTTAATATATGGAGTAATATCTGAATGGAATATTCATACTAATTTTTTTAAAAAAAAATCAATCAAAAATTAGTGAAAGACTACAATATATCCATTATATATATTAATAAAAAGAGAATATGATAATCAAAATACGTCAATGGAGGTTGATCTTGCTCCATCTCCCACAAGACTAATCCTTCACTCCTCGTCTTAAAAAGGAATTGACGACCAAGGAAGATTAAGAGAGGTTGAACAGCTGAGGACTTGACAAGGGGAAAAGGGCATTTTGGTCTTAAAAATCCCAATCTCAGGTTCCATTATCACCCCTCAATGAAACCATTTAGATTGATCAACACTCTATTTCATCATATTTGAACCATTTAGATTAAATTTAAACACTCAATATTTTTATTTTTTTATTCTTATTTTATAAAATAATTAGTGTAATAAGTACATAATCTAAAATAAAGATAATTTTTAACTATCACTTAAAATTTGTTATATGAGAATAAAATTAAATTTAGATAACCCAAATTTGATGATCCTGATCCCTTGCACCAAACACTTTTCATCAAGGAAGAGTGAAAATCATTTTTGTCTGTACATATAGACTTGGGGCCTCCTATTTTCCTTTAAAGTTTACAGCAAATCAACTTAGATATTGTTAAAGATTTGAAAACCTCTCTAGTAATCAAACATTATTAAAAACTATATCTAGACAACTCCAACTGTGAAACAATGAATTAGTTTCAACATGGATTTCAAGTTATTTAGAAATAGTGAAAATTAATTATTTAAATGTTTCTTTGTTGAACAAAATTATCCTCTGAACATCCGTCAAGAAGGCATTTGTAGATGTCAATATCAAAATTGATTAATCGTTAATTGCATAATCTTCTCGGTTTTTTTGGCCAGATACTATAAACAGGGAAAGGATTTTGTCAGATGCTACACTTTTAAAATTATTTAAACAAATGCTACAGTCAAACTCGTTCTTTAGGTATACGAGTTCAAATTTGTATTGAACTTATTCACCTGAAGAACAAATTCAGTGAGGGACACATATTTCTAAGGTCTGACAACCCAAACTCGTTCAGCTGCTGAACGAGTTTGGGGAAGGCCCCCATTAAAAAAAAAATTTGCTACCCCCCCCCATTAAATTTAGACACTCAATATTTTTATCTTTTTCATTCTTATTTTATAAAATAATTAGTGTAATAAGTACATAATCTAAAATAAAGATAATTTTTAACTATCACTTAAAAATTGTTATATGAGAACAAAATTAAATTTAGATAACCCAAATTTGATGATCCTGGATGCTTCTAGAAAGTAATGAGTATCCAATTAATCCCTTGTACCAAACACTTTTTCTGAAGGAAGAGTGAAAATCATTTTAGTCTGTACAAATAGACTTGGGGCCTCCTATTTTCCTTTAAAGTTTACAGCAAATCAACTTGGATATTGTTAAAGATTTGAAAACCTCTCTAGTAATCAAACATTATTAAAAACTATATCTAGACAACTCCAACTGTGAAACAATGAATTAGTTTCAACATGGATTTCAAGTTATTTAGAAATAGTGAAAATTAATTATTTAAACGTTTCTTTGTTGAACAAAATTATCCTCTGAACATCCGTCAAGAAGGCATTTGTAGATGTCAATATCGAAATTGATTAATCGTTAATTGCATAATCTTCTCGGTTTTGTTGGCCAAGTACTATAAACAGGGAAAAAATTTTGTCAAATGCTACACTTTTCAAATTATTTGGGCAAATGCTACAGTCAAACTCGTTCTTCAGATGTACGAGTTCAAATTTGTACTAAACTTATTTACCTGAAGGACGAATTTAGTGAAGAACACGTATTTCTAAGGTCTGACAACTCAAACTTATTTACCTGCTGAACGAGTTTGGGAAAGGCCCCCATTAAAAAAAATATAATTTGCTCCCCCCCCCCCCCCCACCCCCCC
>QFDD01001405.1:0-31362 GCA_006871305.1 Vachellia collinsii
GCGGTTTAGTAACCGCTACTAAATTTTGGCGGTAAAATTTGAAAATAATAGTAAATGAAATTTAAAATCTTGGTGCCTCTTTTAGTAGCGGTGGGTGAACCGCTACAAATGTTGTTCAGATTTTTTGAAAATAAATCTCCCGCCAAAAGTCCTATTTCTTGTATAGATAATTTTTTAAAATAATTTCATGTTTAAAATTTTAAAATTTCATAATTTTATTAATGAATTGGTTATTAATTTTTTAATATTAAAATAGAAATGTTAATATTAAAAATATGTTAAATTTTGAATTATTAAGGTCATATTTTGGATTAGAAGAGAAATATTGATAATGAAGTGATAGATAGAGAGTGGTAGGTATTAAATATCCAATAAAAATAAAACAACATTAGTATGAAAAAAAAATAAGAAACATTTAAAATAATTATTAAAAGTGAAAAGTAATAATATGTATGTTGATATGAAGAAGAAGGAAGATGAAAATGAAGAAGAGAGAAGAAGGATGAGGAAGAGTGGAGCAAAAAGCGTAATGGAAAAGGAAGAGTATTTATAAGATGTCTACTTGATTTAGTAGCGGTTTATGCGACGGTATTTGTAACGGTTTGTATTTGCAGCGGTTTTTGTTGAATTTGTAGCGGTTATAGAACCGTTGCTAATTTTAAATCAAATTTTCTTCCACATTTTAAAATTTGAAATTCAAATTTGCAGCGGTTTTTGTTGTATTTGTAGCGGTTATAGAACCGTTGCTAATTTTAAATCAAATTTTTTCCCGCATTTTAAAATTTGAAATTCAAATTTGTACTGATTTTGTTGAATTTGCAGCGGTTATAGAACCGCTACTAATTTTAAATCAAATTTTTTCCCGCATTTTAAAATTTGAAATTTAAATTTGTAGCGGTTTATGTGACGGTATTTACAACGGTTTGCATTTGCAACGGTTTTGCGAATTTGTAGCGGTTATAGAACCGCTACTATATCTAAATCATTTTTTTAAAAAAAAAATCATTTCCACATTTTAATTTGCAACGGTTATCGTATAGAACCGCTACACAAACTGCTACAAATGCTTTTTACCGTCTCGAAAAACACAAATTTTAGTAGCGGTTGCATATAGCCGCTACTAAATGCGCGGGAGTTAGTGACCTTTGGATTTTGCAACGTTTTGACAATCAAAAACCGCTGCAAAATACCGTGGCAAAATTGAAAATCATTGAGCTTTGTAGCGATTTCTTTAACCGCTACAAATATGATGACCTTTCAACTTTTGTAGCGGTTTTTATTTAGTAAACCGTTGCAAAATGACGCTACAATTTTGGCGCCTTCTCCCCGCCAAATTTGTAGCGGTTTATAACCGCTACTAGTTCATTTACCGCTTTAGCGTTCCATGGGCGCTGCAAATTTGTAGCAGTTTGGCAAATAACCGCTACAAACTATGAATTTTGTAGTGGTTAATGAAACCGCTACAAATTATCCGCTACAAATTCTACATTTTTTTGTAGTGTGTGTATATAAACGGACACACACGCACATGCACATACATTGTTACATATGCTTATCATTGAAGCTTTAAATGAGACTAAATGGTGGTACACTTGCACAGGCTCTGTCGAACAGAAACCCAGCTGCAACTCAACAAGCAACCAAAAATCCAAAAATCATCATGCACACTTCAAAACAATCATTACAGGTTCAATATAAATTTACCCATAATGATTAAGTAGTTTATACTCCCTTTTTCCCTTATATTTTAAAGGAAAACAAGGTCCCTTTCTTTAGAAATGAAGTTTCCTGTTTTCATAGCTTCCCGCAAATCCAACATCAAGTGTATACCAGAAAACAAGTGTACGCCTAGTCATCATCTTCATCATCATCAACCATTTAATTATTTAGAATTTATTCTTTGGCCTCAGAGTATTAAAAACCTGAGACCAGTTGTTTTCAACACTTATCTTCATATTCCTTCACTTATTAACACAACATCGTAGCTTAGAGATCACGGAACAGGGGACCCAACTATGACAACAAAAACCCATTCCCTCAAACTCACACAATCAGTCAATTTATCACATGCAAAGCTTTATCTAGCTTGAGGGAACACCAATATGAACATGCATTAAGCCAAATGGCCTCAACTCAGATTTCCAACATTTTCAAAATTCAAACCCTTCCCCAAATCAGAAATCCAAAGAGGGAAATGAGATTGAGGATGCTTACCTCAGCTCAACTCCATTCTTGCATGCGAATTCTGACCTCTTCCTCCAGCGACGGTGGCCCACTCTCTCACGCTCTCTCGCCTATGCTTTCTGTTTCGATGGAAGCAGAACATGAAGTGAAGATGATGATAAAGCCATGGGGGAGAGGATTTAAGTGGTTTTCCACATGTGTGGCATGTGTGGGCCACTTAGATTTTTTTTTTCACTCAATAAATCTAAAATGCAATAAGATATTCTAACAAGTAACTTTTTCTACGAATGTTCACAATTGGGTAAAATTAACAAAGTGAGCTTTTTTGACACTCCTTTAAAAAGATTATTCCTTTCAATTTAGAGAGTGATCCTAGGATTTCAAAAGGATTTCCATCAAGTTGATTTTCAGAGAGATCAAGATACATCAAAGATGATAATTTTTCAAATGATATAGGAATTGAACTATTAATAGTGTTGTGAGAAAGATCAAGCTTAACAAGATTTTTGAAAAGACCAATCTGGTCAGTGAGATGGCCATATAATTGAGAACCACTCGTATGAAAAATCTCCAATGGTTGGGAAACACATCCTGCTAAAAGGATTTTCAACATTCCAAAAATGTGCTGGTTCCACTTGTTGTCTGAAAAATCCAGTTTCTTCAAGTTGCAAAGATTTCCCGTAGAAATTGGAATTGGTCCTTCTAAAAGATTTTCTCTCAAGTCAAGAGTAACAAGATTAGTCAAGTTTCCAATGTTAGTAGAAATTGTGCCAACCAAGGAGTTACGACGGAGGATGAGAGACTTTACATGACTAAAACTGTACATCCAACAAGGGATAGAAGAGTTGAACCCATTTTCAGATAAATCAAGGTGTTGAAGGAGGGTCAAGTTTTGAATGCCATCTGGGATGGAACCATACAAATCATTACCACTTAATTGAAGTTGAATCGATTTTTTCAGTTGAGATATCCCATTTGGGATCAATGAAGTGGCAAAATAAGAGTAAGAAAGATCAAGGACAACTAGAGATGAAAAGTTTAAGGTGGATGGTTCGAAATGATGATTGAAGTCACATCCTGACAAGTGCAACTCTCTCAAAGAGAGAATTGAATGTAGAATCTGCAACAAATCAAAGGCATTGGATAGGTTTACATAACTCAACTCAAGATATTATAAGGAAGAAAGAGTCGAAGCCCATTGAAGACTTTCAACATACATTGACAATTCATATTCATCCGTGTAATATTGATCATAACCTCCAAGATAAAGATTGTTTAGATTGGATAGATTTCCAATTTGATGAGGAATGTTTCCATTAAATTTATTATCACTAAGATCAAGATATTGCAAAGCTTTCCAAGTTGATGAGAAATGCTTACGTTGAATTCATTATATATGAGATCAAGATATTGCAAGTTGGAGATGTAACATCCCGGAATTTGACCAATGTATTATAAAATGAAATTGAGACTTTAGGAAGCCAATTATAAAATTTTTGAACTAGAATGAATAAATTTTGGTCCAAAAGTATTTTAAGGAAATTAGAAAAACATAGGTAAAATTGCCCGAAATATATGGTAATAATTCTTCTATATGTAAAGGGTCAAATTTAAGGGAAAAAGTTACTTATTGAAAAATAATATTGCAATTTTTGATTTAAAGAAAAAAGAAAAAAGAAAAGAGACCACACATGCCACCTAGTGCTGGTAATGCGGGCCAACCCGCAGGGTACGGGTTGACCCGCGGCAGACTCAAATACCCGCATTTATATGGGTTGGGATTTTCCCAACCCAGCCCGCCACCTTTTTTTTAAAAAAATTTTTAAATTTTTTTTATATTTTTCTTACCCATAATATTTTTTCAACTTACACTTAAAATATTTTTTTATTTGTTTCAATACCTCAAATAAAATATTTTTTTCATAAATTTAATTAATAAAAATACATAACAACTTGAACATAAAATATCTAATTCAAATTTTATATAATACAACTTAAAGATATATAATACACTTTATAAGACTGAATTTAAATTAAATATAAACTAAGCAAATGATCAATAAACATTCAATATTAATTAGGTTTACATTGTAGTCAAATATTATCCACATATTTTTTATAAAGCAATTTTAAATTTTTTTTAAAAAAAAAGGGTTGGCAGGCTAACCCGCGGGTTGGCAGGTTAGCCCGCGACGGGTGCGGACCAAAAAGACCCGCACCTAAATGGGTCTCATTTTGTTCAACCCAACCCGTCACGGGTTGACGGGTTGGCGGGCCCAACCCGCGTATTATCGGCTCTAATGCCACCCACATGGCACCTCACTAAACCCCTCCCTCACTCTCGGCATCATAATCTTCTTCTCATATTCATTTCTTCTCCTTCCCGAAACAGAAACAGAGCAGTGGCGAGAGAGTGAAAGAGACCGCCGAGCGTAGCAAGCTTGCCATAGAACTCGCAGGAGAAGGAGCCCATCCGCACATTCAAGCACGGATTTGTGTTCAAATGAGTCTCCTAAACATTTCCCTACCCTTAGTTTCTTCAATCTCTACCATTTTGGGTTTTTGGGGAGATATCAAAGTTGAGAAATCAGAGGTAAATGAGTGGGTTTCGCCGATTAAACTAAAGAATGAGCTGAACCAAAGCTTGTGGGAACAATTTTGAGCATTGTGGATAAAATTTTCTGGCCATTTTTTATGACCCAATCACGGGTTACTGTTACATGAACAGTAACCATTCCTTTTCTTTGATTTCTGACCAAAGGAACTAAGATTTTGTGGTTCTAAAGTGGTATTCTATTGATTAAAGGCTGTCAAATGAGTTTGCATGCTGAAATTGCTATTGGGTTAGTGAAACCGAAAATAGGGGTGCTGTTTTTATGGAATAAAACTTGCGGTTTGGGTTATGATAATGAGTTAATCAAGCTGTTATGAATTATTTTGAGTTGGTATATGTATATACTTGTTTATGCGGGTATACATATTTGTTGCATGTTGAATGTGGTTGTTGGGTGTGCATAAACCGAAATGAGAGCCTCAAGTAAATATGGAAATTATACTTTATCTTCAATATTGGTAGATGTTGGATGAAAGTGAGTGATATTGGAGTGTAAGGTGTTGAAAAAAAAAATTCTGGTGCACCAAGCGTGGTGCTATTCTAGGTTGAGGAAATGAAAATGTAAATATAATTCTTGAGGTTGAAGATATTATAAACACTTATAAGTAGTGTGTGAGTGTTATTTGAAAGTGGAGATTTATAAATCTGCAATAAAAGGTGTTGGAAGTTGATGCTGGTGGCTGGAAAAGTTTTTAAATGGTCAAGGGATATTTTAAAAGCTTCAATTTGGTAGTAGAAAGATGGTAGGAGGTTCTTGAAAATATATATATGTATATATAGACACACTCATACACATACGCACAAAAACTGACTTGAAGTGAATCAATGATGTATGAGTGCAAAGCTTGATGAGTTCTAAATTCTTAAGGCATATCTGCAAAGCTGAAATACCCACTGTTTTAATCTATTATCATGTGCTAAAGTTATATTTGAGTATAGAATAATGTTTCCAGTACATAGAGGCTCCAATGTGGTTATGAGAGGACTTTGTATGGTTGGGAACACATTTTCAAATATTGGAAGCATGGCAATCATGAGGAGCTGCCGTCGAAGGTTTTAGAAATGTTCAAGTACTCAAATGCTAAAGACATCAAATAGTACAAGTGTTAATGAGTTATAGGAGTTTTGTTACTGTTTTGAGCTTCTTATTTCATATGAGCTAAAACCAGAGTTAATGATATCCTCTGCCCCTAAGATTTGGTGATCATTTAGTACACATGATAAGCTTAAAAATAAGCCCTAGAGCACATTATTTGGATGAGTGGAGTATAAGTTATGAATTTTTCAAATTGGTTCAAAAAAACTGGAAAATGGAATTTTTCTAATGAATAAACTGACTTTGAGTGGATTTTTTAAATAAACAAATGGTCTTTGTTGACCATCAAATTTGGTAAGTAAATAGTACTCATAACAAGCTTTGAAATGAGTACTAGAATGCATTATTTGGATTAATAGGTTGCAAATTATAAACCAATGAAGTTTGGTTCTTAAATCTGGAAAATTAAAAAGGATGGTTAACAAGCAGCAACTTTTGAGGACTGATTTATGAATGTGTTGACCATAATTAGTGAATGGTAATTGTCCTCGAAAGAGGATACAGAGAGCTTCAAATAGAAGCTTGAATCATTGCATTTGGAATATTATGGAATAAGTTATGATTTTTTTCAAAGTAATTGAAAAAATCAAAGAGACAAGAAAAGAAAGTTAATTAATGTAAATGGGTAGAAATTGGGTTAAGAGAGATAGAATATGAGTCGAATAAATCTGATTAACGTATATTTAACGAAATATTATACATGTATATTTTTAGAATTTGACATCTAATTGAGTACATTAAGGAAGGCTGGAAAATGGATTTGCCAAATAAGGTAACGGTAAATGAAGGGAGACAAATAAAAACCCTCTTTATCATACGTTTATATATTTAATTTTGAATGCTTGTTTGTGCCATATATGTTATGTGTGATGTGATGAAGTCCCTTGGGAATGTTTTTCCCCTGGGCCCTCTTCGAAGGTGCAGGGGTGTTATGTGAACCCTCCAAAGATGTAGGGCATTATGTGAAATGATATCCATACGAACATGTGGCTTATTTTTGCATGATTGTAAATTTTATATACTATTTGATAAACTGTGGTTTCTACAAAGATTTTTGAATCTCACCCTCCCTTTACACAAAATATAGCTAAAGCGGGTAGTTCAAGAGGTACGAAAGTGGTGGCTAAAGAGGCATAAATGGTGAGAATGAATGATAATGGGGAAGATGGAAAAATTCCTTTTACATAAAATTTTGGTTTTAATTAGTAGTTAAGCTTTCATTTCAATATAAGCCTGGATGACTTAAATAGTTATGTATATATATATATGATTGTACAAGTTATGTACATAATAATATGAATCAGAAGGCAATTATGCAGCGGAAGCGTGGTGAGCCAATAACCCACAGATCCCAGGATCAAACCTGGTTCAGTGGATCTTTTAGAAAAACAACTTTATATAAAAGTTGTTTAAAAAGTTTAAACTTTTTGAAAAATCTCATTCTAAATAAATTAGGCAAAAGTAAATTTTATAAAAGGCATGACTCTTGCCTAGATTAATTACATCTATGAGTTAAGAGGATTCAAAATGGGCAAGATAAAAGAATGGGTGTATCAGGAGAGCTTTCCAATTTGATGAGGAATGCTTCCTTCCAAGAAATTTTCTCCAAGGTCAAGATAGATCATATTGGAGAGATTTCAAAACTGAATATGAATGCTTCCATGAAAACCAGCATGAGATAAGTTAAGATATGTGTCATTAGGCCAAAAAATATAGGAATTTTCATACCTCCAAAATAATTAGCACTCAAGTTCAAATAACTTAAATGCTTCAAGTTAAGCAAGGAGGGAAGTACCTCACCACCAATTGATGTCTCTTATTCAAACTCAAGAGGAGGTGCAGATGAGAGGTGAACCTTAAGAACATGTCTTGTGATGTTATGACAAACAATTGAATCCCAGTTGTACCAATGTATATAAGGAGACTAAGAGACAAGCCTGTTTGAAGGATATGAGAGATGACGTTTCATTCAAAGTAAGGCATCTCGCTCAATTGGAATGCAATGAGCCTCACTAAATGTTGTATGGATGCATAAATTAACATTTGATAAGGTAAGCAACAAAACCAAAACAAACACAACAATATGGGTGGAACCACCCATGACAACGTTAGACAAAGAGGTCTTTTTAACAAATGTTATGCTTTGATAGACATGCGGATCCTGAAAAAAGAGCAATTATATTTATAATGTCATTAGGTGGCCCTCACTTGACCACAAGCCACCTCCTTCATCATAAAGTTGTAAATATATTTGGTTTTGAGCTCTAGAAAACACATTGTAAGGATACAAAAGTTTGTCAAATTAAAAATTACCTATTGAATACAATATGCCTAGTGATCCATTAGATCTTCTCTTCATCCTTTTCTCCCCTCTCATTTTATTCTCATAATATCAGCTATGCTTTTAGGTTAAACACTGTACGGTTAAAATTTAATAAATCATGAAATTATATTATAATATCACATAAAAATAAAACATGTTGAACTTTAATTTGAAAATTTCACAACTATAAACTACTTAAAAATAGGAAAACATATTGAAGTTACAAAATACTCAATTTGAGCCGTTGATTTTTAAATTAAATTTGAGGATGAGATTAGAAGAAAATGAGAAAAACAAAATAACGAAAGGATCCAAATCTGTCTTACAATATTTTTTTTTTTAGCAATGCACATAAATACAAAAGAAATTTTATTTATATAATCTTCTATTATCGGAAAGGAAATTTATTATCATCCATTAAGTCCACATAATCATTTTTTCTTGTAAATCTTCTATGTAACTGTAATAAATAAATATATTTAAGGAATTTACTCATAGAGCAAGATTTAACTCTATTCACGGCAAAAAAAAAATGCTTAATCATATATGTTAATAATTCAATTTTTTAAGAGTTGTGTTATGCAGAATTACATATGCGATCTATCACTATTTTTTCTATAACTTACTAAGAGCAAATTTGAGAATAATCCCTTTCGATGTTTAAATCATAAAGGGTTTTGTCTTTTTCAATAAGTTCCCTTCTCAAGATTTAAACTTGTATTATCCTTTTAACAGGAGTGGGACCACTTATTATCTTAACCAAGAACCCACCTTACAAAATTTTTGAAAGAGACTATTCCTTATTTGCAGAAACGTTGTTAAAGTAAATGGATGTGGTTGGAGTATTTTACTCTAAAATAACTTGAAAAGAGATTTGTGTGATTAAGACAAAATAAATAGATAGTTAGAGTATTCTACTCTAAAATTTTCAACTCTAAATATATTAAATAAAATTTAGAATAACTGTACTATTCACAAACTTGAATATGGTGATTCATCAGTTAGTCTCCTTGTTTAACACACTAGAAAATCTTGTCTACACACACACACATATATATATATATTTGGATGATAGAATGTTAGAGATAGAGTGAGTCACTCTATAATTGATGGGGTTCGGTTCTCTATTATTTTCTAAACTTGACGTGTTGTTTAGGTTTGGGTACTGCCTATTCAATAATATACTGTTTGTTTGTATGTATGAAAGTTGACTATAGATTAATACACAACCACACGATTAGTCTCATGTGTAATGGGATTCCAATTTCTTTGCTATTATTTTTTGTCCCAACTTTCAAATCTTCCGCACAAGACCAATTCATGAAAGAGACTATTCATTAGAAATTGTTGATGTATATGTTGGAAAACATTATCTAGCTTTGCAAAAAGTCTTTAATTAATTTCATGATTGAGTTTTCATAGGGAGAAATGCTTACATTTATTATTTAATTATACCTCAAATATGAGTACTTCTTCTTATATGAGAATACTTATATACAAGAGACAAGAGTCTTCTTATATACGAAGGACACTATAGTTTTTCAAATAGTGCAATAAAAAAACTTTTAAAAGTTCAAATTACTCAAAACGTTCAAAAAACTTGAATGGATTTTGTTATGATTGGATTCATTATATATGCTCCCAATGTAACACCTTCCTTAGCTTACTTCATTTTATATTAGAGACCAATTATGAACCACTTTAAGGCCTTCCCATACTTAGAATTAGCTAAGCAAATGAATTTAAAACTTTGCACGAGTTACTGTTCATTTGGTAAATTCTGAAATTTGGCCAACTTTGAAAATTCATAACTAATTCTAGAAAACTAAAAATTGAGTGGTTCAAGTATCTAAATGAATCTTATTGTGTTCCCTATAGGGAAAAAATGTCAATTTGTCCAATTTCTTAACCAATTAATACAGTTTATTACATAAATAAACAATGTTTATTTGGTCATTTTCTTTTTCCAGATTTTTCCTTCAACTTTGGACCATCATAACTTTTTGTACATAACTCTAAATTTATCAAACTTAGACTCATTTTAAAGCTTTTCATGTGGAGTATTTAACTGGAAAATTTCAAGTCATTTGGACTTGATTTACTCAGATTCCTCACTACCTCAACTTAAGTCATTGTTAAGGGTATTAGACCCTTTGACATTCCTTTAGCATGCTTATTTCTTCCCTCTCTATGCATTTATCAACATGGTATAATGAACTAGCATGCTTTATATGTCTACACAGCACATATCATATATTTATCTTTGTAGGGATTTAGCATACATTTATCCAAAATTTAACATAATTCAATAATAATACATGTGCACCCCTTTCTTTTCAAAAGTAAAAGCTACCCACCTTAGCCTTCAATCTCTTTACTTGCACTTCTTGGACTTGACCTAAAAGGGGTTGTTTTGGGGAGAATGAGATTCATGGAATCTCAATAGCAAATAACTTTAACTACCACATCAACATGCATAATTATTATTGTGCAATAATACAAGCCATGAATTTAAACATGCATTACTAACCTTAAGTGCCATACATTCACAATTTGCCAAGGCATATCATCATCATCATCAAGCATCAAGAAAGAACTTGCATGTTCATATAACACTTAAATAACATTAACATGGCAATTACACAATCAACAATTAATGGCAATGTAAATGTAAAAGTTAGAGAATTTGCTACATTTATTCTTTAACTTTTCCTTGACTTTGGACTTGAACTTATAAATTTCATTTTTACTTGTCACAATCTTTCCTTGCCAATTTCACTTCCTACAAATAATATAATGCAATTGGCATTAATAATAATCCATAAACTATGCATTATAACATTCAAAACCTCACTAAAATCTCTCTTGAACTCTAAGGGTCCTAAAGCCCTTAACTTCGCCAAAATTGAATCAAATGCTTTCAAAATTGTTTCCTCACTTAACCCTACACAATTTTGCCTTCTAAATCCATTTGGAAGCATCAAAATCAACAAAATCACTCTTTTTCTATAACTTCCCCTACAGCACGAAAATTTTCCAAAAATTGGAAAAAAATGTGATTTTTCAACTTCTACCTTCACATACATGCATAATCACATTCCTTGATCATTTTCCCATCATTAAACATCACAAAATCATTCCTTCCCTTGCATGAACAGTGTCAACCAGCAGCCATGAACAGTGACTTCATGCCAAAAATTCCATGCAAGATCAAATCAACTCAAACAAACTACCAATAGGTTCCAAATCATGCATAGATTGATTTCCTAGCAACTATTTCATCTAAATCTCACTCCTTCTCATTTCTCTCTCTCTAAAACCTAACTTTGCAGCAGCCAAATACTCCATATTCAACCAAATAAAATCAAACAAATGGAAGAGGAGTGGTAGAAATCATGAAATATAAGGGATTTCATGCATGGATCCACTCTTACCTTGAAGTTTGGGCTTGAAATTTCTCCTTTCCTTCCTCTACTTCACCTCACGACCTCTCTCTCTCTCTGTTCTTGCTGGTTTTTGCACGAAAATGGGTTGTTTGGAGGCCATGAAATACTTAATTTTAAAGTTATAACATGTGTTAATTAGTGTGGGACCTACTTGGACTGATAAAGTAACTTTATACTGATATCTTCTACCACTTGTCTATGATATTTTGTCTCTCTTTTCCCCTTGAAATATGGCTATTACAAGTGGCAAGTTCATGGCCCCACAACTTTCTTTACAAGAACTTTAAGTTCCATAAGATTACTTTACGACATTGAAAATACTTTTCGGCAAACCCCTGATCACTTGACCGGTTTAGAGTCATTAAAAATTTCAAAAATTCACATGATAATTCCATTATTTTTCTTTCCTCATTTTGCTTCTAGAATGTTCTTTAATTAATTTTTGAAGAAAACCCAATTTTGGGGGTTTTCCGGGCCTTTTCTTTCCGATCGGGAAATCTGCTTCTGACTTTCTCTTGAGAACAATTTTATAAAATACTAGAATTTTTGAGCTATTTCTCCTTAATCTGAGATCAGATATCTGAGGCCTCTATGTATTTTAAATAATTATTTTTGACTAATTATTTATTAAACAGCCAAAAATTAAATGACCTTTAAAATTCCCGCGAAGGTTATTTTGGTCATTTTAGCCTTAACCAGACCTCAATTACTGATCAGTAAATTTTTCTCTATCCAATGGTGTCTTGAAAATTTTTCTGATATTTTAGTCATACTTTGACCAAAATACCCTTGGACTTGCACTTATTTACCAAATTGCCCTTGAATTCCTTAAATGCCGATTTGGTCCCTCGAATTCCAAAATTTCACTTGGGTCCCAATTTCAAATATCACCTTGACTCCTTAAATTCACCAAATGACACTTTGGTTTCTTATTTTTTTCAAAATGACCACTTTGCCCTTACCTTTTATACGCTTGGCAAAAATGGCATTTTTACTCTTCCTTTCCTTTTCTTTTGTCCTCCGAACCTTTAACTAATATTTAGCTACTCATTTAGGCTTTATATCCAGTTTTCAAAAACCTGGATATTACACCCAACTATTTTCTTATTGAAAGTTGTTGCTTAGATTGTGGATTAGAGTTATCATATTAACTCGCAAGACTTTGTTAGACAAGAATCTTAAGTTTATGGTGCAAGTGAGTGTGTGTGTACACCATGTATGTACTTTCATATCATTAGATAGGATACAATAAAACAGACCAAAACCAAAAAAATATGATTATCATAAGAGCCTATGCACTCGTATCCATCTATGGTATGTTAAATCAGCGAACCAGTCCCTTGGCCCGTCAAATCAAAAGATATACTCCCATAACTATTTTCTTGCAGCAAGTTTTTGCTTATTTAAAAAGTGAAAATGTACCATCTCTCCCGAGTTTAATCCTGATGGAGGATGGGAATAAAGCTGGTGTGCTTGGAGGGTCGCCCCACAATAAAAATCTAAAGGGTAAGTATGTCAATTCTATTGAATATTTTGCTTAGTATTCAACTATCAAAAATCACCCTGGAAAAAGGCAATTAAGTCATTTTGTTTTTATTTTCTATATAATTTTATTACTTAAAAAAGGGTTATTTTGTAGTTAGTTGATTATTAAAAAGATTGGATCTATCTTCAAGATATTGTGAATCATCTTAAGAATCTTAGAATATTAGTAGTTTATCTTTTAGGATATTTTTTAGATGAAACAATTATCTTTTTTTTATCCTACCTTCTTATGTATGTTGTTTTGGGGGGATTAGAGTTAATAAAGAAAACTGTTTAATTTCTTTCGAGCGAGCATTGCTTGTTCTTAGGTGTTCTAGATTGAATACTTTTGGTATTTTCGGGTTATAGGTATTCTGGATTGAATACCTTGTGGCTTATTCGGTTTATAAATGTTCTAGATTAAATACCTTGTAATGTTTTTGTGAGATATTGTGGAGATTCCTTGGGAATTCATAATCCCTTGTGCGCTTCCGTATCATTTGATATCAAAGGCTAATTGTCTCTAATAGGTTGTATCTTTCCATCTTATCTTTGTTTTCCATTCAATCTTACAATTCCATCATATCTTTCATTCCATTCCATTTTAATTTTATCAATCCTTCCATATTCCACATTAGTTGTTTTGTTACAACAACAAAAAAATACTCATTTTATCTCTTCTCCTTAAGTTACAGTTTAGATTGAGGCAAAAGGTAACGTGCTACAAAGAGAAAGAGCCAGCAACATAGAGAGAGAGAGAGAGAGAGAGAGAAGAATAAAAGAAAAAAAAAAAGGCATCATAAAGAAAGAAAAAGAAGGAAGAAAAGGAAAATTAAAAAGAAAAAAAGTTATCAAAGAGGAGAAAGAAAAACCAAAGAAAGAAAGCAAGAGAGAACAAGAAAAAAAAAAGAAGTTAAAAGGAGGCTCAATGATAAAGGCAAAATTTCATAAATATTATATTTCTCATTTGATCTCTGCATTCCTTTAGAAACCTCTATTTCAATCTTTCTTATATTTAACTTGCTCAATTTCGTTTATTGAAAATTTCATATTTGTCACATCACCAATCCTATTTAAAATGTTATCAAAATCTGATTTCCATAATTGTCTTACTTGTTATCCATGTCATTTGATATCAGAGCCTGATTGTCTCTAACATTCAGATTGAGACAAAAGGCATTGTGTTACAAAGGGAAAGAGCTAGGTTGGTTTATAACCCAATTGGCTCATAACTCATAGGTTCCAGGTTAGTGTTGTAAAACGTGTTTCAAGATGATAAGTGGAGAGGAGAATTTCAAATAGAGTTCTTGGTTACCCCTTAAAGATTTTCAAGAGTCGAGGATGACTCTTTTCCATGAGAGGGAGAATGATAAAAATCCAAACGGTAAATATGTCAATTCTGTTAAATATATTACTTGGCATTCAACTATCAAGAGTTACCCATGGAAAAAGGCAATTAAGTCATTTTATTTTTATTCTCTATGTAATTTTATTACTTAAAAAGGGTTATTTTGTAGTTAGTTAATTATTAGATAGATTTGGTCTCTCTTCTAGATATTTTAAATCATCTTAAGAATATTTAGGATCTTAACAGTTTATCTTTTAGAATATTTTTTTGATGAAACATTTTTCTTTTTTATCCTACTTTCTTATGTATGTTGTTTCGTGGCGATTATGTAACATCCTGAAATTTGACCAATGTAGTATGAAATGTAATTGAGACTTGGAGAAGCCAATTACAAAAGCTTGGACAAATGTGAATAAATTTTGGGCCAAAAGTATTTTTTTAAGGACATTATTTCATTTCTAGAGAATTAAGAAAAATAAGCAGAATTGCTCAAAATTTATGGTAATAATTAATTTACATATAAGGGGTCAAACTTAAGGGGGGGAAAAAGAAAAAAGAAAAGAAACTCAGAATGTCAAATGGAAATGTGGCACACATCCACAGCCCACGTATGCTACAAGTGGATTATGCTTTGGAAATACTCCTTACCGCCATTTCCTTTTATTCATTCTTTCCTTCTTTCCATCGGCTCCAGACAGAACAAAGAAGCAGAAACGCAGAGTGAGAGACAGCGATGAGAGAGCAAGAGAGCGTGAGATAGTGAGAGAGGGAGAGCTCACCATTGGAGCCGTGAAACTCGCCAGAGAAGACGCCAAAAAACGTGTGCAAATGAGGAATTTTTACAGGTGAGCTTTGCTTCTTCCATTTCCGTCACTGAATCTGATTTTTGCGATGGATTGAGCTGAGCAAAAGTATAGCAATCAGAGGTAATAGGATGAGTATCACCCATTAATCTCCTTGTATGTGTAAGATTTGAGCTGTATGGGTTGATTGGATTCGTGCTTGCTATTTTTCATCCGAGCTGAGATCTCTGTCTGTGTGTGTTCTCACTGTGCATGCGATCTCTGAGCTGTGATTTTGTGATAATAAGGTGAGATTATCTGCAAATAGATGTAAAAAGGGACCGTTTTTTGAGTTTGGGTAAGCTCAAAGTGTGAATGCATGTCTGATTTGTTACTGGGTTTGTAAGAACAGAGACATGGGCCACAGGTTTTGGATGAGCTAAGGCCAATATATGAATTTTAAATGGCTTAAAGCATAATATTGATGAGGACTAAGCGTATGAGTTATTTTTTGATATGCATATTGATTTTTCTTTCCATTGTTGGTCAGTCCAAGCTGTTGCACATCCATGGTTTATTTATGGCACTGATGGACTGAAATAGATTCTTTGCTCTGGAAAAAAAATGCCTTGGGTCCTTGAGCTTTGTTGTTGCATGTGTATTTTTCTGAAAGCATAAATGTGTTGGTCATGTGTAAAATCTGTTCTTTTTCTTTAAAGTTGAACAAGAGGGAAGCTTTTATTAATCAAAGGAATTTCTCAAACTCTTAGGAAATATATATACATGCAAGCGTGTCTGTGTATGTATGTATAGACATGTGTGTGTATTTGGAAATCTGGAATTTTAGTGTAATATATACATATGCATGCAAAACCGTTGGAAGCAAAGAGGAAGTAAGGATATATAAACACATACATACATTTGCCCATGGATGGGTATTAATGCTAGAGGAGTAATTTAAATTATTCGAATGTGTTTGAGGTTCCAGAATGGTGGATGAAACCACGTTCTTCAAGTTGGAATTTTCTGGGCCGTTGTGATGATGATGTCATCCAAGTAATTAAAGTATTCGACACTTGCCCAAGGCCACCAAGAAAATTGGGGGAAAAGGAAATCTGGAGAAGGTGAAATGGAAGTGAGAATGGAAGCTTGGCTAATGAAACTCCTAGTGTGTCAAGAAAAGAAAAGGAAAAGAAAAGTAAGAGAAAGCCAATAAAGCTTAAAGGTAGCAACTTTACCCATTCTTGCATTTAAGTTGTGTTTATATTTTGTTATGCTTCCTAGATTTCCATGAGTTAAATATTTATTTTATCTTGAACTTGTTGAATGAATTATTAAATTGTTTCATGGCCATGATTGACAATTCTATATTTTAAATGCATGTTCTTGTTATGTATAAGCCTTGGCAATGCTATTTGTTAATTAGTAAATGATGGCAGTATAACTTGACTGTTTGAATGGTAATTGTTTGCTACTGGGATTCTTTGAATCTTACCCATCAATAACTAACCATGCTAGGTTACAAGCTTCCAAGGGGAAAGTGAATGCACAAGTCAAATGGTAAGTAAAACACAAGAGATAAACTTCTATAGCATTATTTTGCTGCAAGTTATTAAATGTATAGCAATTCTTATAAGTTGTATAAATTCAATATGAGGCCTTGGCATGTACATATGATATAAATTGATGAATGATAAGTGATTGTATGCCTAAGTATGGCCTTGAAAGTGTGGTTTTAAGATGCATGATCATAACTGTCCAGATTGAGCGGTTTTCAAGGTACGACTAATGTTTGATTAATTAAAGTAGAGTAAATGACTTCTATTACTCATGATAATTTTTATGGACAAAGTAAACATATGGGGCTTTCTATTAAATCCTAAATGAGGTTAATTGAAGCTCTATAGATTAACTTATGAATTTTTGAAGTTGAGGCACAAAGTGTGTTAGTAAATCAAAGAGGGTTTAGTAATTCAATAAAGTGTATTAACTACCATATTTTATGGGCAAGATCATATTTTTTTAATGTAAAGGATTGCAAGAGCTTTCAAAAAAAATTTTGAGCACCCTCATACGATTTTTCTAGAATTAGTTATAATTTTTCAAAGTTGGATTGAAAATCTGAAAATACCAAATGAATAGTAACCCGATGGTCAAGATGCATGACTTTAATTTATGGGCTTTAATTATTTATTCTTTTCAGCGATAACGCTTCCGAATGTGCAATAGGTTGCATAAATAGAGGGTGTTACATTCTTGGTATCAGAGCACGGTTCTAGCATTGTATGAGCCGTTGTGCTCATGAAAGTTTGAGTTATGTTGATCAATTAGATTTGAGCAAATGATATTGATTATAAAATGTTTAATGCTCTGGACAGGAAGATGAGTTCAGAGGTGAGTTAACTTAGTATGTACGTATCAAGTGCCAACTACCAATCATAATAGTTACACTGAGCCAGTAGTAAATCAGATAAAGATTTTAGACTCCAGATAGGGCAGCTACTATGGGAAGAAATTACCGCATAAAGTAAGGATTGGTTAGGACCTGTAACTGTTAAAGTTAAGCAGTGTCCAATCCAGGAAGGTAAAAGAATACGGAGGAAGGCTGGGGGATTATGTGCCCTCGAAATTGGCTTTAGTGTAGTGATTTGATAAGTTATTTTACATGATGATTGGAGTGAGAAGGTCTAGCTAAAAAGTCCCTATTCCAATACCTGGTTACTTGAGACTAAGATATATTAAGTATAGTGGATCAGGTGTAGCTAAGTATATTCCAGAGCACATTACCAGAAAGTTAGAAATGCGGTAATGTTTTTTTAGATGGACAATGATTCCATTTAGATTGGCCAAAGAGAAAACCCCGGTGAGACAAGGCCAATCCGAGTTAAGTATAAATTATGATGAGAATAATGTCACTCTTATTAAAAAAAAAGGGAGGAAGAAAAAGGAAAAATGGTATCAGAAAGAAAGAAAAAGGAGGAAGAAAAGGAAAATAAAAAAAAGGGTATCAAAGAGAGAGGGGGACAGTGGAAAGAGATAATTAAAAAAAGGGGAGAAAGAAAAAAACAAAGAGAGAAAGCAAGAGAGAACAAAAAAAAAGGAAGTTAAAAGGAGGCTCAATCTGATAGAGGCAAACTTTCATAAATATTATTTTTCTTATTTGATCTCTGCATTCCTTTAGAAACCTCTATTTCAATCTTTCGTATATTTAACTTGTTCAATTTTGTTTATTGAAAATTTCATATTTGTCACATAACCAATCCTATTTAAAATTCTTACAAAATCTGATTTCTATAATTGTTTTACTTGTTGTCCATATCATTTGGTATCAGAGCCAAATTGTCTCTAACATTCAAATTGAGACAAAAGACAAAAGGCATTGTGCTACAAAGGGAAAGAGCTAGGTTTGTTTATAACCTAACTTGCTCATAACTCATTTGTTCCAGTTTAGTGTTGTAAAACGTGTTTGAAGATGACAAGTGGAGAGGAGAATTTCAAATACAATTCTTGGTTATCCCTTGAAGACTTTCAAGAGTCAAGGACGACTCTTTTCCATGAGAGGGAGAATGATAAAAATCCAAAGGTTAAATATGTCAATTCTATTAAATAAATTACTTGGCATTCAACTATTAAGATGCACCCGTGGAAAAAGACAATTAAGTCATTTTGTTTTTATTTTCTACATAATTTTATTACTTAAAAAGGGTTATTTTATAGTTAGTTGATTATTAGATAGATTTGATCTATCTTCTACATATTTTGAATCATCTTAAAAATATTTGGGATATTAGTAGTTTATCTTTTAGGATATTTTTTAGATGAAACATTTATCTTTTTTCATCCTACCTTCTTATGTATGTTGTTTCCTTGGGGGGGATTAAAGTTAATAAAAAAAATTGTTTAGTTTCTTTCAATTATGTATTGCTTGTTCTTAAGTGTTCTAGATTTAATACCTTGTGGCGTTTTTGGATTATAATATTCTTGATTAAATAGCTTGTGGCTTATTTAGGTTATAAGTGTTCTGAATTGAATACCCCGTAATGTCTTTGTGAGATATTGTGGAGATTCTTAATCCCCTTTACGCTTCCATATCACCCCCTACTAGGCCTCTACAGTATCTAGGAGATTGGTTTCTCAACGTTCAAGTGGGGGATACTCTGATTTTCACCAAAAAAATAAATTAGAATGTATAAATTATGAAATATCAAAAAATATAATTAAGTCCTTTTGAAGGCACATGATATATCATTATTAGTATTAATGGTCAAATAACGACTCAACATCTCTAATATATTTTCTACTTACCGTGCCTTTTGGGTTGGGTACTATGGTGCCTATTGCATATGGTATGTCTAGTGATCGATATGATCCTCTCTTCATATTTTTTCCCACCTCACCTCATCTTTATATTTAGATTAAAAATTGAATGGTTCAAATTTAATATCTTATAAAATTATATTATGATATCTAAAAATTTTGATATGAAAAGTTCACAACTGTGAACTACTAAAAAATAGAAAAATAATGATGTTATCAGACCAACCCATTGATAGTTAATTAATTCTTTTAGAAACCACATGATTGTTATTACCCTAAGGCCTGAATAACATGAATTATATGGCAGAAAGTTGCAGTATTTATATCCTCCCATAACTATATTTGTGTAGAAAACTTTTGTTTATTTAAAAAAATTATAATGCTTAAATTAAGAAAATATAAACAAACTCTATGATTAATTTATTTTTCTAAGCTAAGTATATGGATCCTCCTATTATATTGAAGGCAACCATATTTAAAGTACTATTGAACATTAAACATAAGCATCTATTTCTGTGAAGATTCAAACCTTAATTTATCACATTGTGGAGAACTAACCCCTTCTAATACTTAGTTAATTCCCTTTGAAGGCACATGATTCGTTAATTATTTATATTAGTGGTTAAAATAATGGCCCATCATCTAGTTAATTGATGCATCAATTGGGTTCTTTTATTTTCTAACTTGTATTGTCTAGGTTGTGTATTGTCTATTCAACGAGTCAATATGAAAATGACAAAAAAGAAAATGAATTGGGTCATTCTATATATACGTGTTTGTTTGTTTGTTTGTATGCAAGCTGACTAAAGACTAAAAAGCAACCATGTGATTAGTCTCAACGTGTAGAGTGGGATCCCAACTACTTTGCTTTTATTTCAGTCCCAACTTTTAAAATCTGCCACACTATAATAACACTTTCATAGAAGATACTATTTATTGCTTTGGAGAAAATAAACTGTTGATGTATGTTTTGTAGGATACTACTATAGAAATATTACATTCAAGTCCGAAGTAAAATAAATTATTATTATTGAAGACAAGTGATAAGTTTCATGGCGAGAAAATAATAAGAATATTAAGATGTATGTGATCGAATACAAAAATATAATATCCATAAAGAATATATTCATATTAGAGCTGAATTGACATTCATTGAAGAGAAAATAATATTAAATGTTTTGAGGTGGTTGGAAGAGGTTAAAAGTTGGCCATTTGATGTACCTATAAGGGGAGTTGATCAAGCAATATTTAATCCTCTTAAAAAGAGTAGATTAAGTTTAAAGTGAACATTCAATAAAGTTATTAAATACAAGCTTTTAGTTAATAATACATCCAAATATTTTGTTATTAATAAAACATAATGGAAGAGAAAATGAACAGGGTCATTCCATATGTGTTTTTACTATTATTGAGAGTTTTGTTTCTTAGAATTTCCTCATTCATAATTTTCTCTCCATTCAAACATATAGAATTCATATTCAATTGTACCTCTAGTTACAGGAAATTTGTGGGCAGGAAACAAGAACCTTTCATAAGAAGGTTGCATCTAACCCCATAGTTTTTTAAATTGTGCAATTAAAAGACTATAAAGTTCAAATTACTTTAAAGGTTGAAAAATCTTGAATGAACTGTAATATGTTTGTAAACATGATATATGCTCCCAACTATTTTCTTTTAGAAAGTTGTTGCTCAGATTGTGAAGCTGCAAGGAATATTTGGAATTAGAGTCGTCACCTTCACTCGCATTTTAGGAGAGTTTCTTAAGCGTAAGATGGAAGAATTACAACTCACATCTTAGACTTACAATGGAATTTTACAGCTATTATTAATACATTCCAACTATTATTAACACACACAGATATTGTAAGATCTTACAACACTGTATGCACTTACATATTATTAGAAAGGATACAATATAAGACATACCAGAACCTAGAGATATGAAGTAAAATATTGTTAAGAAAAAAACCTTATTCACTCAAAAAAAAATAGAATCTTTTCTATAAATTCAAAATATATTTGATTATCATGTGAGCCCATGCACCCATATCCATGGTGTATTAAAACCCAACCCAAGTAAGGTAGTCAAACCAGTGAGCAAGTGCCTTAACGAATCCAATCAAAAGTTTTAGAATGGTCTATCAAGTTAAATTTTACATTTTTTCCTTTTTTTATTGAACTTAAAACGATATCATGTTGAATTTTAAAAAATAGTAGTCTATCATATAATTTGAGATTCTAGTGTCATATTTATGATATTTTCTTATATTAATTATCAACTCGCCAAGCTTTTCAAGGTTGTCCATTTGACCCTCTAAAATTAGTATTTACAGGAGATTCTTAAGGTTTGTATGACATAAGAAAATTACATCACAACTCACGTTTTAAAGTTACGATGGAACTATAGCATTAAAAAAAGTTACAATGGTATATTAGTATTTTTACTCCTAGTATTATGTTTTGTTCATACATATAACTTTAAAAAAAAGTAATGTTTAAACAAAAAAAAAAGCATTAATCCACATGTGAATGAAACATTTATGTGTGTATAAACTTAATTTAATAAAAGAAATATGATAGCATTTAGGATCATATTTTGGCTAAGCACAATCATGAGACAGTTATGTTTAAAATATTTTTAAACACTAAATGTAGGTACCTATTTTAGTGAAAATTCAAAATTTAGTGACATATTGTGAGAGATTAATCCCTTCTTTTTTTTTTTTATGAAAAAATTTAGTTGAATAGGATTCCAATGGCTCACTAAGGCTAAGGCATGCTTCCAAGTGTAAAGAGCACTTATAGAGATACTTATAGATTGTCCACCAATAATGTCCTTACATCGACAATGAGATTTGAACTCACGACCATATGGGTTGTGAACCAATTTCTTACCAACTCAACCAACCATTATTATATTCAATCCTTGTTATTGCTAGTATTATGTTTTCTTCAAGTTTAAAGCCTATGAACCAACATCCATTGGAGATTACGAAGAATTCCAGCCATAGTTCCATATTTCTTTCTTCCTTTATTGTTCTTTTTTGAGCATACAATGTTCCTCAGCCCAAATTTGTTTCTTTGATGTCAAAATGTGAAAGTCTCACGTTGCTTCAAGAGTGTGGAAGTGCAAGAGTATAAATACTAACTTGTGGTTTTCGACTAGTAAACGAGTCAAAAGGAGAAATCCAAAATTTGTTGACCTTTTTCAAGAAGTTCATGAACACAACTCTTCATTTCTCGGGCATATTATTTTGCTTAAAAATGCTTAATCCTAATGAGTGCATTGAGAAACAAAACCAATTTTTGTTCATCAACTTTGAAATTGGAGCTTCACTGAAGCTATGAAAGCAGAGAAAAGAGCACATCAAGCTCTAGTGATGAATTGTTGTCACTACCAGGTCCCAACAGATCTTCCTACCACTCCCACCACCAATTCATAGTTTATTAAAGCATTAAGTAGACTTGATCCTTTATCTTGATAGATTGCTCTTTGATTTAATATCTAAGTTGAATAATTCATGGCAAATAGAGTTGCTATTTGTTTTCTAATGTGAGAATGCACATAGAATTCTTCTCTACCTTAGCTTAGTTGATTCCTTATTTGTTATAGAGAATTAACTAACAGTGAAGGCCATGCCTCATGATTTAAAAAGAGGCAATGAATATTCTAAACTCATCTTACCAACCTTAATTCTCATAAGTTTATTGGAAATAGAGTACTCTCGTCACTTCATTACCCAATAAAAGAATTCACTAGCGAATTAAATCCCTTAATTAGGAAATATGAAAGTTAGATGCCAAGTGAATTGACTATACACTACTACAAAAGAGGCTTCTCACTTCCACCTTCTAACATTCATTTTGTGGGGAACATCGTATCGTGATGTCACATCCATGAGTTGTTGGACGTGAGAGGTACTGCCTCTCACATCCAGCATTAAGACAACTGGATGTGAGAGGCATAAAAAGCCTCTCACCTCCAGCCATATAAAGGTTGTTATCATATAGGACAATGTCAAGTTTAATATGAGTAAAGCAAACAATTTATATTTTCAACCAAAACATAGCAGACAGGCTTATTAAAAAAAATTAAATTGAAATGAAACGGCATAAAACAAACTGTTTGATGCTTTTGGTGAAGAGACAAACCAGAGAATCTGCAGGTCAAAAGACATTTGGAATCATCAGAACTTGAATCATTACTGCATTTCTTAGCATTTCAAAAGAGATGAAGGTTTTAAATGAACAACTGCATCCTACTATCTGCATATTGGGTTATACTCTAATTCGCCAGATACTTAAATCATTACTGTAATACATTTAGATGAATATATGAAACTTTATTCAAGAGTTTCCAAGAGCCATTATACCTTTTCTCTATGACAAAGCAGTTCCAGAACTCGAGCACCAACAACATATTCAGCATCCTCCAGTGGTGCATTTAACAATGAATTACATGACATTAGGGTAAATTGTGATATCACACTAAGTCATTAGTTGCATGGATATAAGCCTAATTCAATCCTGTGCTTCATATAGTCTTCAATTTTTTCCTAATCATACTCCATTAATTGCATGTAAAGTAGAGGTTGACGATTATAACAATATCATGCAAAGTATAACATTGCGTTAATAATTTGTTTAAAGCAGTAACATTTAAAGCCTCTCATAACTTTATCACCTTGCATGGGGAAGAGGTACTATTAGATGTAGGTTATACATTTAAAGCTCCTAAAGAAATCAAGATTTCACATTAAAACCATTTTAACCTTTACAGTTATCAATGACCAGTACAAGACTCTGGCAGTGTCAGGTCAAACAACAACAGTATAATATCATAAGAGGCTTATGTACATGCAAAACTTAAAAGTGAGAGGACTGCATGCAGATATTTCTAAAATATACAACTAAAGAAAGGAAACATTTTTTAAATCTAATAATACAAATATTCTACTTTTACATGCTCTAAAGTTCAGCATGGTGTTATGGCCACTATGAAGTGTTTATGACACTTTAGCACAACATTATAAAAAATTTATAAGTCTAAAAGAATAAGATAACTTCATATAGCATTCTTGTTAGCTGTTCCATTACTTGGAAACCTATGATTCAACTTTATCCTTTAATTGTCAGAGACTACAATTACGTTGTTGCAGGTTGAATTCTTCACCTGCTTGATCCTCACCATGCTGGGCTATACTCCAAGAATGATTTATGCTCTCAGTGCCATGATTTACACTCTAATTGCATGTAAACAAATAAAGAAAAGAAAAGAATAGAAAAAACTTTAAAATAAATAAATAAGCATTAATGCTTACCTGTGAATATAACTGCCGTTTCTCCAACTTTATCCTTTAATTGACTGCAAGTCTCAATAAGTGAAGCTTTCTTACTAGTTATCTAATTCAAATAAACAAATCTACTTCAACCTTGTCTACCAAGGATGGTCATTCGGCACATGAAATTCAGAGACTAAAAATGCACCTTTTCTCCTCTATTAATAATTAATTAGACATCCAATCATAACAAATCCCTGTTCTTTTTAGGCCAACAAATCAGATAGTAAATTTCTTGGCAAAGCATCCACTATCAATCTAGAAAAGGACACTGTGTGAATAAGGAAAAAGACTGCCTAGGCCAACAAAAAACCTTCCAAGGAAAAGCAGATTCAGGTTTTCACCTCCTTAAAGTCAACTTCCACATATAGATGGGGTGCTTTCCCCTCATCCTGCCAAGAGAAGGTAATACCATTTCAATTACAAGTATGCATGAGCATTTCTTACAGATGAGGGAACTAAGCAAGAAGGGTTATGAGCATGCCAAATATTGAAATTGATGTAAACAATGCTACACATGTCTCAGCTGGTTCAGACTTCTGTACATCATACTAGACAAGAGAAAGATATTAGTGTCCACTGGTTGGTGGCAGCTGTCAAGCTACATATCAAATAACTTTTTACATATTTGTTTAGACCCCAAGATGATCGTGATAGAACCCAATATTTACATGACTTTCCTATCTATTTTTAGGCATTTTGTGATACTTTTACCCCATCTTGCATGCATTTATGCCTTATTGCCTACATTGATTCATACATTACATTTTACTGATTTAAGGATGAAAAGTAGTTAACTATCTCTTCCAACTGCAAATGCTCTAAACTTCAGTGTGTAATTCTTTAACAAAGCCTGTTGCTGCTATTGTAGGCATTTGGAAGGAATCTTAAAACTCAAGAATGAGCATAGAAGGAGCTGCAGTTCATTGAGGGAAGGAATACAAGCTAGGAAGTGTCACTATGCCCAAAATGTTGCAACTTAACCAATTGGGTCACGACATTGATGTGATTCCATATCACTGTTTTGATGCATTATGTCACAACATAAACCATGTATTGTCGCAACATCAGAGCTTAATAGTGCAGCTGTGCATTTTGGAGTAGGTCATCAACCATGCACTTAAGGAGAGCGCATCCACCATGTAAGGGGAGGCCTTCATTCTGCAGATTTGCACCAGAAGAGTCTCAACCCTTTTCTCTGAAGCAACACACATTCTCCATCCATTCTTCCTCATTTCTACACCATTTTGCTCCATTCCAAACCGATTGATCCATTCCCAACACCCTTTTATGTACCTTTCCATACCCATTCATCTTCTGCCCATGGTAGAAAGTCTCTAGAGTGATGGTTGCGTTTTTGGAGTTATGAAAGGCTAAAACCTTAGCCTCTTGGTGATGGAGGACGAAGTTTGAGCTCATAGATGAACTGGAGAGTATTCTCAGTCTAATCTCTTGTTTGAACACTTGTAGGATATTTCTAGATTTAGGAATTTCTACTATTATGTAAACTGTGATTACAGATTTGTAATCTTTTGATTAGTTAAACTATGTATTTGGATTGGATGCTGTTTCATGTTGGTGTGTGTGTATATATATATATTAGTTAAGGCTCCTTATCTCATTCAATTGTTAATGATTATTAATAGTAGTTTGTTGCTTGGTTTCTGTGATTGTGATTGCAGTCTATTGAGTGCATGAGCATCATCCATTCATTTACACTCTAAGTGGCTTTCAACAGTGATTTAAGAAGTGTCAATTAACTTGGTTCCAAACGGATTTTCATTAATTAAATCATTGGACCTGAGTGATTGCTTGGGGTTTCCTTTTAGACTTAGAGAGATTTAACTTCCATATCAAATTGAGAGCAATGAAAGCTGAGTTTCCATTATCAAAAGTCTATCTCATCATTTTCCCTTACAATCCAAAATATATTTTTATCCTTTAAAAAGACCGAAAAGATTTAGCTTCTACATTGTTATGTTTTTGCACCATTGTTTTTATAAATTAAAACCCCCTTTTTATACCTAAGTTTAGCATGTTTCTAATCACCAATTTAGACTAGGTTTACCAATAAACTGCTCCTCGAGGAGAAGAACGAATGGTTGCCCACTATAGTACTATACTACATTATTTTGGTGCAATCATCTTTTATCTACCTGAAGTCGACACGTCGGCCTGATCAAACTGGAAATATAATAGAAAAAATATATCATAGGACATTTAGACTAGCTTTCAAACTACCTCTGTTTTAAGCTTAAACAATTAACGGATTTTTTTCCTTGCACGCTTCTACATCACAGTACACCAGAAAAAAAGCATGAATGCACCGTAAGTTTATTCCACCTGGTGCTTATTTACAAGAGTGCACAAAAATAACTATAAGTTCTTCAAAGCTATCAGAATGAACAGGGGAAACACAGAACAAAAGAAAGGATGAGATTAAAAAATACCAATCATGAACTTTCTTCGGACTAAACTTTTAAACAAGTACAAAATTACTCCTAGAATAAGAAATAATATTAAATCACTGCTGTCGAATTATTTTTTAAAACAAAAACTTACTGCCATAAAATTCGAGCTTCTTTTCAAACTTGCGCTCAGCTTTTGATCCTGGTCTGCATTCATTAACGATAAAATGAAGTGAGATGGAGCAGAAAGAAGAAAAGTTTAGAGTTCAAATTAGAAAGAACAACAGAAGAGAAGCTCATGATGTCACGTACCTTACACTAGACTTGCCCATCACCGATCCTTGTTTTAGGGTTCTTGTGTCTAAAATAGATTGCTGTTTCAGGGAACAGAAAGCCAAAGCTAAAGGCAGTCTTGTTCGTCTAAAATCATAAAGGTCTCGTTTAGGGCAAAGGAGAGAGATCCCAGAAACAAAAAATATGAGTGTGGATGTACCTATCTTGGACCAATAGGCAAAAGCAGCTCAATCCACTGATTCAAGCGGCCGATCCTGATGAAGAGATTGGAACTGAAAGTTCACAACAACGGGGAGCTGTGAGGGCGATGACAACGGAGGGCGGAAAGCGGCGTTGAGGGCCCCAGACGTGTCAGTCACATAATTTCTCACTGAACAATGAAGCCAAGAACAAAAAAGGGAGTGAGTGATGAAGGTGAAGGGAAGGGCGGGTACAGCCAACGCCATCTTTCTTCCTCTCTTCTTTCTCTTTCTCCCTTTGTTTCTTCGTACTCTGCAGCCGCGGGGCGATTGAGAGAGAGAGAGAGAGAGAGGAGGATGCAGAAATTTTATATTTGACAGGAGTGTCCTCGTCCAGCTAAGGTAACTCTCAGTCTCAGGTATATCATTTTTTATCGTTGGCAGTGAGAGAGTTTTCTTTAATTTAGGAAAAAAAAATTCACATTCATCTCTTTGTTATTAGATGTGAGAAGGGATGTAAAATCAGTAGTGGTGATAGTAGTAACATTAGTAATATGCCTATTAATTAAGGTAGATTAGCCCCTTACTCTTTGAAATTGTCTACGAAAGAAGTCGGTTTTGGTATATTATAACTTGATTTGGTTTTTTTTTGTGTTTTTATCAAGTTCTTCTGTGATTCTTTTTTGCTTAGTGTCTTTCACACCTCCAAATGATTAATTTGGAACTATAGGTATATTTATTCTTGTTGTTACATAGTTTATACATAAATACAAGCCATACAGATTTGGTTGTCAAAAATTCTAAGAAACAAACTTTGGATTGATGAATGCCCCTTTTTTTCCCTTTGGTATCTAGCAATTCGTGAAGTGGCAAAGGTCTAATTTGAATATAAAAGTGAGGGAATGAGGTCATCAGTAAATTAAATGAAGAAGCGAGAACAGGTGGTTATGAAAGGAGTTCATTTTCATCTTCACGTCAGCCTTCAAGTTACTATCTTTAGATAATATGGATATATTAATTGTCATACAGATATGGTTGAGGGTTGTGTCATTTTTGCATCATTTAGCAAAACTTATATATAATAGTTTTGCACCTAAGAAAAGTTTATGTTGTCAGACATAGTGAAAAACTTGATGGATAGATTTGTACCTTAACCATATATTAACATCATAAATGGCCTACTACTTCACAAGTTCCACAATGTAAATTCACACAACATAATTAACTTCGTAATTTTCTGTGATGTGACTGACAAAACTCATTTGATCTAAGAATATACGATTCAATTTCACAGCATTAACAGATCTCTACCATGCATTCAGATAATTTATGAGTATGGAGTAATAAGAAGTGCATTTACAGGAAATGGAGGACCTTTGAGGCAACATCTTGTCAAAGAGTTGATTTCTAATACATAAATTATTGTCAACAAATCCAGATTGAACCAAAATCTCAGTTAAGGTATGCTAAATTAGTTAATTAACACTCAGTTATTCAATGTAGTTTGCCATAAAAAAGCCATTCAATGTAAAACAATCAATGCACTGTGCAAAACCAAATGACAAATAAAAAAAAATGGAATGAACAGTGTAAAAATAATCTGAATGTCTTCAATAGTGATTAACCTTTGAAAGGTCCATAACTAAAGGGACAAGCTGGCCGTAACTAAGGTATGGGTAGTGCGTTGTGATGTTAGAGTGAGAGGGAGGGAGATATTAGGGAATATAATGTGGGTGACGGAGTCAATAAGGTAAAGATGCAAAACTGTCATACACAAGAACAATAAAGAAAGAGTGCTAAAATTAAATGCATTAGGGAATGTTTCATTTTTCACGGTCACCACCATAGTATTAACAAGCATTTGATGTTATTATTACTGAAAGTCCACAATATTCTCATTTCTTACTTCCATATATTTCATCATCATTGCGTAAGAAGTCCATGAACTGACCAGCGGAGTTTTGGCGAGCCTCCATGAACCCATCCATAAAGCCCAATCATATCATACCCTATCAATGAAATAGAGTCCTCTAACTTCTGGCTTAATTCCCTTTAGAAGAAGACAACTCAGTTTTAATTATCATAATTACATGTATACTACTCCCTTTAGTCTGAAATGCAGAATCTATTTACCTAATTTATTAAATTAAGGATGTTAATTAAGATAGTTGGTATTACATATATTTTTTTTTTTTTTGCAAAACAACTTAATAATCTTCCTCAATTCATTTTCTCCCTCTCTATGCTACTCCCTCTGAACCTAAATGTACGATATATTTTCCTTCAATTTTTTTATTGTGTATCTCGACATTTTTCTTTCTAGATTAGATCCTTTAATTTTTCTCTATTAACATCGTTTTACTCATATATGAGACTAATAATGCTAATAGAACAAAATTACAAAATCTAGTTGTGTTAACCGGGCATAATTAAATGATTTAAATAAAAGAGAAAAAGAAACAGATGCTAAGTTAAAAATTAAGGAAGAAATATAGCTACCAGCAAAAATAATGTTCTTTCAATTTTTTTAAACCTTTGCTTTCAATATACGTTTGCATGGTTAGACGCGTGGCTTAGGCTTTCACGTCAATTATTTTGATGCCTCATATTCGGAGAAATTGTTGTATGCACCCAATGCTCCACCTCATCCGTGGGTCTATTTATCCCATGTCACCTTACATGTCACTCGTTTGTTCCTCTCACTACTATTTTAATCGTTTTCTAACAGAATTCATGGGTAATCAACCTAGAGGCACTCTTGAACAGAGCTTTCTTTGAAGACTTCGAAAGAACTCATCAAGTCGCATACTGAACCCAATGGAACGATGCGAAGCCAACTTCATATCTTACAATATGCTTCATGGATTAACCTGGGAGGAAGTATTGAACAAAGGAACAGGGCATTTGAGTAAAGAGTTCAGCAGATTCTGTGATAGAAAAGTGAGTGATATTGTGGCAATGTTGGGTTGGAACAGAGCTTGGCCTGAGCCATTGTTGAAAGCTTTCCTTGTTGCGTCCAAGCCTGTGTGGATGGTGCACCTATTGGCTACCTCGGTTCACTACCCAAGCCTGACAATTTTCGGAGTGGACAAAAATGCAAGGTTTGAATCAGTGTTCATGGAAGACGCGGGAGTAGACAGAGCTCTCAAGTTTTATATATGTCTATGGAAGTGCAGTGAAATGCAAGGTTCTTTGCAGGGGTGCTCATATTTTTGCATAAAAAATATAAGTGCCATGCATCATATATTCATGTAATAATTAGTTTTTGCAATGTTGAAGTATGGATCTTCAATGCTAAATTGCTAAGCTGTGATTATTTGGTTGGATCCATTTGCGTGCGAAAATTGCAAATAAAGTCTATCAGTCAAGCATCATAAGGAAGTGAGAGAAGGTGGTATGTATATAGAAAGCCTCATATATAATAAATTTAAAAATGGTAATTGAATACTATATCAATATTATTTTTCCCTTCATAGAAAATATTTAGGGAAAATTCCTATAAAATATT